>BJCM01201393.1:0-15956 GCA_018326385.1 Flaveria bidentis | reverse complement strand
ACCGGTACATCAGTCAGTTGTGGTGTTGGCGTATCCACATCCTTCACGTAGGCCAAGTAGGCACTACACCCACGCCTCATGTACTTTCCCGCCACCACCATCGAAATCACTTTCGGAATCACCATGACTCGGTCATCGTGATCCGTCACCGAACTCCCATCAGGCGCTGTTAATCGAATCATCTTCTTATGACACATAATATTCGCCTCGTAGTCCGCCAACCAATCCATTACTAAGACTACGTCAAACTCGTCTAAGGTCATCACAAAGGGTCTAACAGGAAACTTGTGACCTTCTAATTCTACATCACAACCTTCTATCATCTTAGAAATCCTGGTAGACTTACCTATGGCAGTTTCTACATCAAAGGGGGTATCTATACTCTTACTACTAACAGGCAATTTAGCACAGAAAGCAGCAAATATAAGACTTTTACTAGCACAAGAATCAAATAACACAGAGGCTAAAGTTTGGTTTACTAGAAACGTACCTGACGCAACATCGGGGCCCGTCCTAGCTTCCTCCTTCATCATCATGAACGCTCTGGCACTCGCCCTCTGCCCTTCTCCTCAACCTTCTTCGCTCTCGAACCTTCAGCCCTCAGCTTCTTGCAGTCCCTGCTCATGTGACCATTCTCTCCACAATTGTAACACCTTACAACCCCACATTCCCTCGCCATATGGCAAGGTTTCCTGCACTTGAAGCAGATGTTTGACCCCTATTTGCATTCTCCTGAATTCACCTTCCCGCATTTACCACATCTCTTCGACCCTGCACCAGATGTGACCACACGTCGGTCATCCACTCGTGCACACTTATTGATCGCCGGGACACCACCCCGTCCAATCCTCTTCCCATTCTAGTTTTGGTCTCCACCTTTCTTCTTACTCACCTCAGCCACCACCATAGTTCTTTCATCATACAACCTCCCCGCCAAATCAACCGCCAACCTAAACAAACTCGGTCGGGCAGCGATCATGTGCCTACGAACATCCGCCGGCAGACCCTGAATATACTTCTTGATCTTTTGTGAAGAGGGTGTCACTTGATCCGGCACTAGACATGCCATCTCGTTGAACTTGGTGGTCTATTGTTGATGGGTCATAGTCCCCGCCTCTAGCTGCAGGAACTCCCTCTCAACTTTGTCCATCTCACATTGAGGATAGAACTCCTCAATCACCAACCACTTCAGCTCTGCCCACTTCATCCTTCCTATCACCTAACTACCCTTGGCTTGGATGATATTGTCCCACCAGCATAAAGCCGAGTCCACAAATGAGTGAGCAGCAAACTTTACCTTTTGATCTTCTCGGCACTCGCTAATGTCGAGTACCGCCTCCATATCTCTCACCCATCGGTGAGCAGCAACAGCAGTTCCATTCCCATCAAATGTTGGGGGCTTGCATCTCATAAATGCCCCATAATTACAGCCTCGTGCCGCCTCCTGCACAGGCTCTTCTTCCTCCTCTTCATCATCAGAGAGAACCATCTCAGTTTTTGGTTGCTCACGTCCTCCCGATGACCTGTTCCTCTCCTTTCTCTCTCATTCTCGTACGACCTTAACCACTTTGGTCACCACAGACGGTAGGATCGTCTGCATGACTTGATGAACTTCTTCCCCCACCACCTCCTTCACTAAGGCTCTTAAGTTAGCATTATCATCCCAAGCCTCTGGATGAGGGGTCTCGTGTTCTTCATGAACCACCTCTTTGGCCCTAGGCCTTCCTCTCATAGCCTATGGTTCAGCACCACATCCACCACGACCTCCACCACATGAAGCTTTCAATGATCTACCACCGACCATCCTCTAACATGCTATAAGATTCAAACACCAACAGGGTCATTCAAGGTAATAGCTCAGTTTATGTCAAGTATAGTAAGTCCCTAATTACAGTGGCCAGTTATGATTAGCCACTTACTTTACTCTTCATACCCCAGGCATTTCCTATCCTGACTATATTAGTATCTAAATCTACAACCAGCACATAAACCACATAACATCGCACATATTACCGGTTAACATTAAGAAAATAAAAGTGGCACACAGCTACTCGGACTGGCATCCCTTCCCTTTCCGTCCTATTCTCAGTTTAAGTTTAGGTTTCTTTTGAAAATTTACATGTTTCACTTAAACTTTGGCTCTGATACCAACTTGCCCTGTTCCCGGGACACTTACAATTGGCCAATCTTCGCACATAAAACATATAATTACATTAATTTAAAGAAAACATTGCAGCATAAACATTAAAACAAACATTTCATTTCATTATAAAAGCTTTTGCAAAATGATACATCGTTATCAAATTACAAAATATTTGTTGCATTACATCACAAAAGCATTATAACAATGGATGCCATCCAAAAAGATCCAAGTAGCCGCCCCTTGCCATCCTCAGTAACCTTTACCTACCAACTAGAAAATGCATAAAATTTAGCATTGCTGAGTGAGTTCTAGTTTTAAAATAAAACATACTTTACTTCCTTTTAAACCATCCTTTACTTTCGTACGCGATCACACATCATACATACACATAGATTATATCATTATTATCTTCCACTATGTTCATCATCACACGTTTTGCACATTTCGTACTTATCGCACTTTTCGTACTTTTATTATCTTTTCACTTTTATCTAAGTCCTGTCATATGCTTAATCCCCTTCTTAAGCACAAGACTATATCATCTAAGGTTAAGCGACAAGGACCCCATATCGCACGTATGGCGTAGTCACTAGAACTAACTCCCCCTATGTGTGTGAACTCTTATAGGTTAGCCAAAATCGCACGCTGTATATATATATATACACACACACAGTAATTAGGAAATCACACGTATTGGAGCAGTCACCAAGACTGAACTCTTACTGTGTGTATGGATCCTTATGAGTTATCTAAAATTGCACGATGTAAATACACACAAAGTTGAGCTAACAACTCTTATTGAGTTAGGAGCTTCCTTTCTTTTGCTTGCAAGCCTTTCTTACTTTCATTCATTCATTAATGCATGCAATCTTTCATTTCATTCCTCTTTTCATTATCTTCCACTTTATATTACGTCATACTTAATCATTTCTTTCATTATCATTCAACGCAAAGCCACGGGAAGATAAACATACATAAACAGGAACATCAACAAGATCATGCAAATCTTCATACATACCAGTATGCATACATAACATACATCACACATACCATCATGCATAACATCATACATAACATCATCATCATCATCATATATCATTCATGCCCATCATATCATCTATGACATCAAAAAGTCAACTTACATAGCCCCTGGCACCTCCTAATTCAAAGCCTACATTTCACTTTTTCCCCTAAATGTTAGAAAATAATCTAAGTCTTTAGGCGTATGAGCACTATGCACGCGCATGAGCACTATGCAGGCACATGGCGTTTTAAGCACATGAGGAACACTTAGGCGCATGAGCAACTTTCAGGCGCATTGGCACTATTGGGGCGCATGAGCAACACTTAGTCTATTCTGGGCAATTCTAGGCGCATGAGCACTATGCAGGCGCATGAGGGCCTAGGCGCATGAACTATCTGGGCGCATGAACACTTAGTCAATTTCAGCCTAACTCTAGCTGTATGAGTACTATTTGGGCGCATGGGAACACTTAGGCAGTTATTTACAGTTGGGCGCATGAGTCAAGTTTAGGCGCATGAGCAACCTAATACCTTCTAAACATCATAAATCAATCCCCGAACATCACCTATCATGTTCTAAGCTCAAACCTTACATTCTAAGCCTTAGAAACATAACCATAACATCATCATACACATACATAACCCAAAATCAAACCCCGCCCACAACATACACACATACGGGTGTTCATACATGCATTTCCAGCCCCAAAGCAGTTAAAAACAAGTAAAAAAGGGGTTCTAGAACTCACCTTTACAGCCTCTTAGGAGTGAATTCTTTCAAACCCGTTTGCAACAGAATTCAACCGCCTAGAAACCCACCAAAACACACAACCGAACACACACAAACATACATAAGCATATAACCGAGGCTAAGGCCTGTCAAGAACACCATAAAACGTCTATGGGGACCAGATGATTGGACATCTATTAGGCTTGTGCTTCTTTTGAAAAAGATATTTTGTTGTTCTTAATGGGATAATCAAGTAGTGTGTGTCATTTTTTAATATATCATAAGGACCAGATGAGTTTCTTTGCCAAATGTCTATGGGGACTGAGTTATCTAAGTCTTTTTAAACAAACCAAAAACATGATAAAAGAAGCTACAGTTCATTTATTGAAAAGAAGAAGGCATGGGTTTAAAATTTGTATCTCCTTTGTTAGATTTTCCGGAAGATCTCTTCACCATATCATATCTCCATATCTTTTTATTCTACTTTACTTTCATCTCTTTATTTTTCTATAAAATTTGTAAAATTATGGTAGGTCTTGTGGGGCATTTTTCATTTTTATTCTTTTATTTTTGTCTTTATCTTAATTCTTTTCTAAATAATCAAGTATTAAAAAAGAAAAATAGTTTTTTTTAGGTTTTATGGTCTTAGTAAAAGTATAGAATCATTGGTAGCTTCGTACAGTGAAACTACAACTTCACTAGTACTTTTGCTCATCTCAATACCTTTCTGATCAAAATATGTATTAGGTGAAACTATTGTTTTGCCGACTTCAAAACTAAATGCTATATAACAGGTAATGCAAAATTAAATGGTCATTTTCGCATCATCGTGTTGTTTGAGTCCCTGAGCGATTTTGATTTTTAGTTTGGTTATTATGTGACTTCAAAACTATTGTTTTGCTGACTTCAAAACTAAATGCTATATAACGAATCTCAATACCTTTCAGGCAATTTTGATTTTTAGTTTGGTTATTGTGTGATTGATGATTATTTGAACTTTAGGTGTGTGTTTTGAACCCTCGTTCGTAGTTTAATCTAGGTTTAATCATCGTTATATGGACCGATTGGATTTTGACCCTATGGTACCTTCGCAGTTCATACTGCGAAAGTACAGATGCTTCTGCGAAACTAAATGAAAGTTCAATGGGTTTCAGAGAAATTGTGAAGTTATGCTGTCCGAGCAAACTTGACAGTTTCTCTTAACAAAACTCAGTTTTGCATGGCCAAAATTATATTTTCGGCTTGCTAAATCTACTTTTTCGGCCGGCCAAAACTACAACTGTTTCTCTGCCAAAACTACACTTTCGCTTTCCAAAACTGTTGTTTCGGCCGGCGAAACTATACTTTCGTCTAGCGAATTTAATTTGATTTTTCTTTATTTTTTTCTTATTAATTGTTATTCGTTATTATTCATTTTAATTCATCTTTCTAACATTTTTCATCTTTTTCTTTTCAGAAAAATGGCTAATTTGAAATTGGACGAAGGGACAACATCACGACCATTCTTGGTGATACGAACCCAAAGGTCGTAGGATTCGGTGACTGTATATGAATGGTTCAATGCTTACCTATAGCTTATGTAGTTTGTCACTCTCCTACTATATATGATCTCCATATCTAAGACTTTTAGGGAACCGCCGAGTATGACACGAGAACTAATCCTCAAAGGATTGTAGCTAGAGTTCTAGAGAACGACAACTCGATCACAATGGAGATTATTGTACGGGTACTAAGGCTTCAAGAAGACTGTGGAAATGAGGTTATGTTATCTGATTAGGAGGTATTTGAGGTATTCAGGAGCATAGGATATGAGGGCCCTCCTTTCAGGAAAAGGAAAGAGATCAAGAAATATTTCTTGTCTAAGGAGTGGAGATATATTGCTCACGTTTTCATCATGTGTTTGGATCATGGAAAGGGTGGACCAGATGAGCTAAACTTGGACTGTGCAAAGGCCATGATTATTTGCTGTAAAGGGTATAAGGCCAACATAGCTAAGCTTATTTTTGATTGCATGGCCAAGAATGTTATGGCACTAAAGAAGGATGAGTGTTGCTATACTCAAGGTTTATTCAGATGTTGATAGATGATCTGATTCCCAATTTGTCTATACATGGACAAATCAAAAGACTGGTTCAAATGAATACCAAAATATCTGCTCACTGCTCTGCCATCAGGCATGACTTTAATGGGAAGATCACTCACCTATGGGAGAACATGTATCCAGCCAAATTGTGGAACTACATAAGGAGGGTGATAGATGCTAAGGATAAATATGTTAAGGAGACAAGGGAAAAACAGGTTGAGTCTATAAAAAGAGGAAAAGATATGCAAAGGAGAAATATTATGACTTTGAGGAGGAGGTAGATAATATGGAAATTAAGAGCTGAGAGGGAAAAACGAACAAATAAAAAGGTTGATATGGGTGACACTGAATGGAGAACCAAGCACAGGGATCGATCAATTACTGAGCCCCAAAGGAGAAAAAAGAGGGGAAATTTGGAAGAGGAAGTTATCAGGAACCTCAACTCTTCTCTAGCTAATTAGTTGAGCATGATAAAGACAAAACTAACAAATCAAGAGTTGAAGGAGAAGAGGAAGGATGATATGTTGGAAAGGTATGACAAAGATGTTGATTGACTAGCAGAACCTAATAAAAAAGTTGTTAACATAGGTGAATGAGCTTAAGGCTGTTGTCAACCTGCCTAATTAGCTAACTCAATTCGAGTTAGATGATCTTACTGATATGTCAAGGTACCCATTCCTGAATATGGGTACCTCTTCTAAGATAGGAGAGGGCACAAGTGATGTAAAAGAAGCAACTGCAGGAGGCTCGTGTGTGAGAGATGATGATGAGGCTGAATATGAGAATGTTATAAAAGAGGTAGGAGATAAAGAGGATGTGGTGATTGAAGTAGATTCATAGATTTGGGGTAAAATGTTGATACCGACTTGACAGGTGAGGAGGTGGCGAGTGAGATGACTGTTGAGGGTGTTCAGAAGATGACTGAGATTTGCTTGATTGATGAGGAGGAAGATGATGAACATTTGGTGGATTATGACTCGAAACCGGAGTATTATGACGTTAATGAATGACCCTTGTCTTATTTGGCCAAGAAGGGCTCTGATGATGGTGATGTATTTTAACTTGAGAAGGAGGAGTGGTTCATTAAGGAGAAAGATCCCGAAAAGATAATCTCATTATTCTAGAACTTACAGGGGATGAGTAAGAAAGAGGTTAACAAGAAAATAATCAGCTGGAAATGCAACACTAGCCTGAAAATATTTATGATAAAGAGGAGAGGGGGAAGTATCTCTTACCTGCATAAACGAAGGCGTTTAAGACCTTACCTAAATAGGATCTGAGGAGGTTGACTAAAATCCCCTTGATAGATTCTCACCTTAGCAAGCGAGCCAAAATGCTGGAGGAGGAGATTAAACAAGGACAAAACGACAATTTTGAGTCCTTTAGATATATGAAGGTAGAGAGGAGAAGGTCCAAAAAGGACAAGAATAGGGAGACAGGAAATGAGAGAATAGTGCAAAGGGTGAAGCCCCCAAATACTATGAGTAGAGTAAGACTGTCTGATCCCCTCTCCTAAAGGCTTGAGAAGTTTGAAAAATGGTTTTATGATAACAACACGGGGGAGGCGGTGATTCACGTAAAGGGTGGAGCTAAAATGAAACTTTTTGATCCTACGGAGGTATGTTCAATTTGTGATAAAGATCTGATGGTGTTATGTGAAAACCACATAAATGTTGGGGCAGGAGCCGAGACAAGGAAAGAAGTAAGCCTATTTATGGAGGTTGCCAAAAAAGCCTAAGGGGTTAGGGTTGAAGTGAGAGAATTAGTTGAGAGGATTTGGGAGGCGGATGAGGTGAGAATGGATGTGCATGATTTGACTAGACAATTTGAAAGAGCAAGTGCACATGGTGAAGAAGTGATTGCAGTGGGAGTAAGCCAAAAGCAAATCAAAGGCTGAAGAAGATACCGGACCTGCAGTGCCAAATAAAGAATGATCAAGACGATGAGATCCAACCTAGGAAAGCATTGATGATCAAGAATAGGTTGGACTCACCATAGATTTGTTTTTGTTAATATTTAATTGTAATAGGTTAAATGTTAGATTACTTTTATGAGTATGTTAGTTATTTGAGTTTTGCTGCCCAGCAAAACTATGAGCGAAATTATAGTTTCGCTCATAGTCAGCTGTCAGTTTCACCAAACGAGGGCAAAACTAGACTTGGGCATGATAGTTTAGCTGATAGCGAAAGTGTCAGGGAAACTATCAACTCTATATATAGAATTTGTTTCCTTCATTGTAATTAACCTTGCAAAATCCTAATTCGTCTGATCCTTGTTGCAAGTGTATTTGTAAGCTGGAATTTCATTGAAATATTGTTGAGCTTTTATTCTATTGTTTGTATTGGATTTGATTGTGTTATTTTGAATACTTTTGGTCTATTCTTCATAATCAATTTGCTTTTATTGTGTGATTGGTTTTGATATTGAACGATTCTCTAAATCAATTGTACTGTGATTCAATTAGTTTGGACCAACAACCTTTGGTATCCAAAGAATTCTAACTTCAACCTATATGCATATACAGATAGTGACTATGGTGGCTGCAATATGATTGAAAAATCTATATCTGGGGATGTCAATTCCTTGGTGGAAGGATTGTCTCATGGTAATGCAAGAAACAATCATGTGTGTCAGCATCAACTGCTGAAGCTGAATACATTACTGCTACTAGTTGTTATACTCAAGTGTTTTGATTCAAAATCAAATGTTGGACTATAGATTCAGTTTCAAAGAGACTTCCATCCACATAGACAACAATAGTGCTTTCTTTATTATAGAGAATCATATGTAGCACTCAAGGACAAACACCTCAACATTAGATATCATCTAATTAGAGATAATTTTGAAAAGTGATTAATTAAACTAGTAAAAAGTTAACACAAATGAACAATATGTTGGCTTTGATGAACTGAGATTTAAGTATCTTATATCAGCTATTGGGATGAGTAACTTTGAGTAGAATTTCTTTAAACTTAATTCATATTATTTTTAAAATCTGGGTGTCCTAAGTTGTCTATTTTATCACCTTCATAAGCCCTTGTTTATTTAAGAAGAAAATTATTTTAAAATTTTAATACTTAGATTTTTGAAAATTTTGATCAAATTCTACTTCGGAAGATATATTTTTACCTTTAGAAGAAAATTATGTCATCAAAACAAATAACTGTTTATGTCATTTTGCTTTCGTAAGAAATTTTCAAAATATATTCTAAAGCTTAAATGAACTTAAAAGTACTTATATGTTTTTGAAAAACAACTTTCTTCCAAAAGCAAATTAAGCCTCAAAATTTTTATTCTCCTTAAAATGAAATCACCAAATCTTATTCTCTTTCGAATCAAAATTTTCAATAATCTTTGCAATATCTTCCGAAGTCACTTTTACTTCAGAAGCTTTTTATCAAAACATACAAAGAGAAAATACCTTCGAAGGATTTTGGACTTCCAAGATAACAAACTTTTTGGATACTTTTTCAGAGGTTGGACTGACATTCGGATTTCAAATTTTATCCTATTTTTATTAACTTTGTCTCAAATCCATTTCATATATATATATATATACCCAACGGTTCCCCTCTTTCACTCTCTTCATCATTTGAAACACTTCTAAACCAAAATTCACCCAAAAATGACCTTGTTTTTATCTTCCTTCACCTTTAAGCTTTCATAAATGGTCAACCTTGATCGCAAAAACAACCCAGATTTTTCCATACAACTTCACATGCAGCACAATCAGGTTGCCATGTTAAACTCTAAGAAAGATCTAAGTTTCTTAGAGGTTTGTCATTTCCTTTTTTTGTCTAACTATTTCACCTCCCTCACCATTTATCCTCCTCTTTATGAGGATTAACTTCTGGAATTTTGGAGGACTTGCCAAGAGGTTCTCATGGATGGGAGAAGGCACTGTCTACCACAGTGTAGGGGAGGATAATCTTCATCACTCCAACCATAATAAACACCCATCTTCAGTTGGATGATATAGGAGGTGAATTGTCCTTTCTTAAAACTATCGTAAACCACTCCTTTGAGTAGATAGGCTGTGAGGGAGATTTCTCTATAAAAACCTTTAGGAAAGGGAATTCTTGAGAATCTCTCATTCATAGTTTATGGAATGGTTTGAGGTGTCAAGTTCAGGTACTCACAATTTGTGTATACTAACTTGTTTGCAAACTTATACTCCTTATAATATTATATTTTCCCTACATATGTTCAACACATTTTCAACTGTGAGTTGGGCTCATAATTGGGGGGAACAGGTAATGTTTTTAAATTGGGACTAATGAAGCCCTGCATCTTTAAAACAATAAAGAAGCCAACTGTTGGCTTCTCTGGGGTAGAAACAACCCTTGTCCCAAATGAAGGCAGCGGTGAAGTGGCAAACCCTTGTCCCAACTGAAGTTTCCGTTTTATACTATTGGGTAATGATATAATTATGGTCATTATATCATTCACAATGCTTATTTCAAAATTTAAATAGACTGACATGACTTACATGATATGTGGGTAGGCTCAACTTGGAAAGGAAGATACATGCTGTGATGAACTAAAATTTATATTCAAACTATGATGCACTCATCTTAGAGTACTAGTAAGTAGTGGCTTATCCAAGTATGTGTGTGGCAACCTAAACACACCTAACAATGATGACTTATGAATCTCTTTCACCTACATTAATTCTTCTCTGTTTTGCTGAGCAAAGACCTGGAGAAACAAGCACATAGTGCTGATGTCATGATCCAAAAGATTCCCAATGAGGAACACATCCTTCTTGGATAAATTAACAAAATAATACATTCCTTATGAATGACCAAAAAGAATCCCATTATGGATCACCTTCCAAAGTGAAGTGAAAAAGAATCCAATTGTGAATCAAATCATTAAAAGGATCCAAGTAAAAGAATCCCAATGAGTATCACTAAAAATAAGAATTTATACTTTAAGTGACCTAGTCAAGTAAGTTGTGAAAATGTTCTACCACACATTACATGAGGATGGTTGGTCATACCATGCATTTGAGTGTGAGGTACATGTTGAATACCCAAATTAATCAAAACATGATAAATATCACATGCATTATAATATTAACCAGATATAAGTTTAAGAGGACAAACATATCTTCAATCAATAAGATCATAAACATGTATAGTTTACCAACAAAAACTGCACTTGTTTTATGTAAGATTGATATGATCCCAAGAAACGTATACTTACTCTTTATGTACAAAAATATTTTACAGTCAAAAGTTTTAAATCCTTAAAGTTTCAATCTAGTTATGGATATAAAATTTAGTAGCATTCATCACTGTTCTTTATCCATCATCATTACCATCACCAAAAACTTGTGTTCTTGATTCATTCATTCCAATATTCCTCAATTTCGATTCTCTACAATCGTAGCATCGAAAACAAGTTAAAATTGATTAAAGTTTATGACCTAAAATTGTCGGATCTTCGAACATATGTTGAACTTAAAACTCTAGGTCAAGAAATAATCATTGAAATTAACATCAAAGTGAGGAATCATAACCATTTTCAACTATAATGAACTTGTTAAACATGAAAATAACAACCAACAAGTGATTTTCATAAACCCAGTTCATCGCATGAATAGGGTAGAACAAAAAGTGAAAATGATGAAATAAAAAAAAACTAATTCCAAGTATTGAAAGATGTTAAAATAAAAAAATATCATCAATACAAATATGAAAAACACAATAAAAGTGGTCATTCATCACTAAATCAAGCAAGGTCTAATTCTTATGGAATAGTACCTATGAACACTCAATTTTGACCAACAAAAGTCAAACTGAGAAAACTAAACTTGTTTTGTGATTTCTAATTCATATGCCTCTAATGCAAGTTAAAATGGGTAATCTCACATGGAGTAAGCTCTATAATGTCAGTGGTTATCTTGACCCTAATGTACCTGAGGCAGAAGGACTTATGGACATGATTAGATTCATCTTTACCACTAGAGTACCTCATCCTATCATAATTAGACTAGTTATTTATGAGAGATTCATAAGGTCATTCTAGAGCACTGCTAAAGTGAAAGAGATTAATGGTGTAAAGAATTTGTCTGGAAGAACCACTAATGATCATATATTGGCCATTACTGAACAGAATGTGGACAGTGTCTACAATTTGGTGATAATGCCAACACTCCCTTGGAATTAGAAGATGGTGAAATTATGACATTCTTTACCAACATTGGTTATGAAGGAGGCTATGAAGGAAAGCAGATTGTGAAAGGATTGATTGACTTATAGTGGAGGTTCCTCATACATTTATACCAACATTGTTTGTCATAGAGAAAAACTGGATGGAATGATATCCTAGTAACAACCTCTTCTATTATTTGTGCTTTGTGCCCAACCAGGCCATTTAACATATCTGCTTATGTGTTTAATATCTTGTGTCAAACATTCAGGAAGGATGAAGGCACATGTTCCTAATGTACCCAAGGTTCCTACAATGCTTTATCAATGAAGCAGTCGTAGAGATAGTGCCTGATGGACTAGTGATGGATGTTCCTCAGTACAATACCAAGTCCTACAAGTACATAAAGAAGAGAGCTCCAAGATAATTCTATAGTAAAACATTCTTTCCTCTATTACCTTGGATGTTACAACATATTAATCCAGAAGAACATGAAGAAGAATTAGAGGCTCTCATTGATGAGCCTGTTCATGCAGAAGAACAACAAGCTGCTCTTGATCAACAACATGTTGTTGAGCATGTTATGGAAGCTAAAGTAGGACAAAGGCCAGTGTCACTATAGGTTGATGTAGGTGGAGATCTTCACACTAGGCCTTCTGTTCAAGCAGATGAGATAGCCTCACCTTTCATGCCTACACCTATTCCATCACCTCAAAGACTACCAATTTCATCACCACAAAAACTACCCATCATCTCACCACATATACCACCTATCCATTCACCTCATGTTTCACCCATTCATCCATACCATGCATCTCCCACTCCATCATCACCTATCACTACTGAGCCTGTTGAGTTTGGTGACTCTGCTAGCTCGTTACAGGAGTTCAAATCATCTTCTGATAAGGAGGATCATCAAATGCCAATGCCAGTAAGACAAATCACTTCAGAAGCACTTCCCTCTAAAAGTTATGCTAAATCAAAGGTGAATAGACCAGATGAGAAAGATGAAATGATCTCTGATCTTTTATAGAAAATGGCTAAAATGGAGAAACTACTTGATAGAAGGTCTGGTATCATAAAGGATAGACTTCTAGAGTTGGATGAGAAGGAGAAAGAACTTAAAGAGATGAAAGAAACATATGATGATGAAAAAGTAGAAAAAGATAGGGAGATAGAGGAACTAAAGGTTGCTCTACAACATTCTAGGGAAGAAGTCAGTGGTCATGTGGACACTCTGGCTATTCAAACTATTGCTTTGGAAGAGCATGAAGGATTGATTGAAGAACAATCTGATATAATCACTGAACACAAAAACAAATAGAATCTTGGAATAAGAGAATTTCTAAACTAGAGCTATTGATTATTATAAAACAAGAACTAGAAAAAGAAAAGGATGATGAAAGTGATAAGGATGAGGTTGAGGAGATGAAAGATGATGAAAAAGAAGAAAGTGATAAAGTTCCTCAGAGGAGAGTGATGATGACTCCTCTCCTGCCAAAATGATGAGATTCTCTAAGCCTGAAAAAGAAGTTGAATCTAGTGGAACAAATTCCAAAGAGCAAAGCTTAGCCATGGTAGTTATACAAGAAAAGATCATGAAGAATCAAAAACTGAAGATTCTGAGTTCGGTGACTTAATCAAAGCTCTTGATAGTTTTACTGTTGAAGAATTCATAATTCTAGGACTTTATTAGTTATCAAAGATAAGCAACTAAGCCAATTATGATAATTCCTCAATCTCCTGTGCCAATTGAGAAGGAATTGAGTCTTCAGATTGTACCTTCTATGTCTTTGACTGATGAGCAAAAAGAAATTATTAGAAAACACTATGAAGAATAACAAAATAAAGAAGAATCAAAAGTTAAGCTCAAAGAGAAAGAACAAGAAAAGGTTGAAATAAAAGAGGCTGAAAAAGTGCCCGAAGATGCTGAAATGGCAGAAACCATTTCTAGTCCAAGAATCCAGACCTATACATTGAGGTCTTGAGTCTGTAACTTATACAAGTTAGTGAAAGGTCCATGCTTTTTGTAACTATACATTGAGGTCTTGAGTCTGTAACTTTCTATTTTATGTACTTTTTTTGTAATATATTAGGATGAGAGTAATGGCATGTCATAGTCACTAGTCAAAAGACAAATCTATGTTTTGACTTTACATTGATCTTGTTGTCTAGATTAGTGTTTCTGTAGATACATATGTACCTAGTTTACGATCTTAATGTAATATGTCTGTCATGTCCTTAATGTAAATGAAATATATGAGTTGAATGAAACATAATATGTGATTGATGATCTTAATGTTGAATGTTTCAGTATATGTTTGAATGTTTATTGTTTATTATTGCATATTGAACTAATTATATAGGTTTGTGATTGTTTGAATAAATCTTAGTAGAATAATGATTGAGAAACATATTCAAACTTAGTCGTATGAAGTTCTCATGCGAATGGCCCATGAAAATGGACCATACGCAAGAACAACTTCATGCTAATGAACCAGTCGCACGACTGAACCAGGAGACTGGATCAGTCGCACGATTGTGACATGAGATTGACTCAGTCGCACGACTAAACATTCAGTCGTGCGAATGGATCAACCACATGACTCAGTCGCACGACTGACCATGCTAATGGTTCAGTCGCACGAATGAGAAACCCTAACCTATAAATACCACTTAATTCGTGGAAAAACGTAATACTTTGAATACCTACGTACTAAATCGTACCCTAGCCGTCCAGAGACTTCTAAGAACCTGTTCTAAGTTCATAGATCGCACTAGATCGATTACTAATCGTTATTAAAGTTTAGATTCAATCTACAATTGATTCTACGTGCGTTCTCACTGATTAGATCGCCAATCAAATAGGATTCCGCACTATTTGAGTTGGTATACACGTATATAAGTCAGTACTTCGTCCGGTATTCGATCCTATCAAGTGGTATCAGAGCTTTGGCTCTTGATTTACGTGTGATTCAATCCTTTTGATATAAAAACTATGTTTTTCACTCAAAAACGCAATCTTTTGTGTCAAACAGTGTTTTAGACGTCTCCAGTTCATAAAGTTAACGTTTTCCAGTGTACGACAATTAGGGTTAGTGAGAAATTCGTGTTTTTGCGTCCAAAATTCCTTAAACCTTCGAATTCTCAAAATCCAGCAGCTTTAGTCGCACGATTGACTCAATCGCACGACTGAATTCATTCACATCCCTCATACGCACAATTGGACTCATTCGTACTTCCAATCGTACGACTGAACTGCCTATTCGCATTATTCAACCGCACATGTCCATTCGCATGATTGATTCATTCGCATTGGTTCATTCGCACGTTTGAGCCATTCGCATTGTTCAATTGCACAACTTGTCCAATCGCACACCTTCATTCGCACAAGTAAAACAGTTTGTTCCAAAGTTTAAAGTTGATAGTAATGGAGGATCAATATTTAGCGTTCACCGGGGGGAGAGATTCAAGGATCCAGAATCTATTGCTTCTGGAAAATAAAGTGGGGAATCATAACAAATCCCCTAAGCTAATAACGTTAGATGATTACCCACAGTGGAAGCAAAGATTCGAGATCTAATTGAATGGCGTAGATGCCAATTTGTGGGAGTCAATAGAGACAGCGTATAGCATGCTTGTAGGTGCAGATGGAATCAAACTTACATTAGGAGGCATGACTGATGGACAAAAGGTAAAGTACAATGCTGAGAAGAAAGTATATGCATTGCTAACTCAGTCAATTCCTAAGGACATCTTCCATCAATTTTCTGAGAACAAGCAAGCTAAGAAGCTGTGGGATGCATTGGAAAAGAGGTATG
>BJCM01201381.1:0-14237 GCA_018326385.1 Flaveria bidentis | reverse complement strand
TGTTTCAGCTTCTTTTAAACTCAAGTCCTGAAAAAAAAGAAATGTAAAATGCAATCACATTCTGCAAAAATCTAACAGCAGTGAAAATGAAGACGCTACAAGTAAATAAACACCAATTAAATGATACCTTGTTATATTGCTCCTGTAGAGAGCTGTCAGCACCTTCAGAGCCTGACCCTATGGCTTTTGCATTGCACTGCCAAAAGGTGCCTGATGGATCCGTGTAGTATCTGCATGTGAAAACTCCTAAAATATAATCCTTACATCCTAATTTTCTTTTCTTCAATACTACAAATTGTATAGATTACTAACATGAAGATATAACCCAGAAAGAATACTAATACTTACAGACTAGGCCCATTTTCATCATGACCCGCAATAAGAAGAGATACCCCAAAAGGTCGAGACTTCAGCAACAAGTAGAAATTTAAAGATATTAGTTGATGACTGTCACAAACAGACTGAGTACCATCTGAACAATCAGATTTGTATACAAATGAATAGTAAAAAATCCATGTGCTTGCACCATAAACTGTAATAGATAAGAGAGATAATTAACAAAACTAGTGTCATAGTCATAAGTTGAATTGCCAACCATAGATTCTTCATCTCCTTCACCAAATCGCAGTGCCAGATCACATAAGGCTTGGGTAGTCGACTCAACAGTCATTGGCTCGCCATAGGAAAACCTATGATTCTAAACCAAAGAAAATATAAAATAATTATCAACGCAATACTTATTTCTAGTAAATAAAATGGTGATTGATGCTACTGTCACCTGCGTCTCAACCCGTGCATGTTCAACAAGTGTACGGGCATCTGCAATTAATCCACTCATGGCACAGCCAATGTGTTCATCAATTTCCATAATTTTCTCAACACTACTAGGTTCCTGCAGTTAACAATATGTGAGTTGTTGAATATGAGTGTTGCTTGCATAGCAGTTAGCCAAATATTGCAACTATAACAGGCAAATTCCAACAAAAGTTTCTACCACAATAATATATTAAATTTAAAATCACCTAATTGATTGTTAAAACTTTCTTTGCACATCATAATAATCAAAAACCATAAAACAAAACAGTTGAAATCAAAATAGAAAGTTATAACTTATTGTTTACCAGTTTCCAAAATTCCAGAACCTTGAAAAGAACCAGATGCTTGTGTACTACTTCAACCTCAATTTACTAGTTAGAACTATATGGCATATCCTAAATAGTTTTCAAAAAGAACCAGATGGTTGGTTACTGCTTTAACCTCGATTAATTCCTAGTTATAACTATATGGCATGTCATAAATTTAGTATTGCTCCAGGTTCTAAATGACTAGAAATACTAACCACATGTCATCAACAACCACAGGCCTAGCATAATTCGATTTATTCCTAGTATAATTATACCACATGACATGAATTTAGTATTGCTCCAGGTTCAGAACAACTAACCACATATCATCAACAACCACAAGCCTAGCATAATATAGCAGGCAATGTCCTACGTGGTGTGTGGCCATGATAATTAAACATTTCATATATAGGAAAATACGAAATCCACATCTGCTTATAAAAATGATATTTCCTTCAGATCAAATGCGAATGATAGTTTAGTATATAAGCATTAAGCAGAAAGATGCAACTATGCAAAAAAAAAATCCATCTTTTCAATGCAAAGTAATGCAGCTCTGTAGTAGAACCAACTTATCAAGTACATGCATAGCAGCACACTGTGCACAAAACAAACACAAGAAGCAATAACATACAAATTTGGCCGATAATTGCAAAGGAACTTGAAAGCTCATCAAATACGTTAATATGCATGGACAACACATAGTGTCATAAACATTTTGAACACCCAAAGTATTAGTGATGAAGTATGAGCATCCAACAACCACTAATGTCGAAAGCCCAAAAGGCGTGCGCCTAGGCCTTCAGGGGCAGCCTTGTCGCGCTGCTTCAAATTCCCATTTTCAAGGACTCACGTGCCTTTTCAGGCTAAGGTCTGAAACAATTACGCTAGCCTTAAACAATGCCAGAATCAACCTAAATCAGCCTAAAGCATGTCTGAAACCCTTAAAGGTGGTATTCTAATATCTAGGGCTGCAAATGAACCGAACAAACACAAACAAGGCCTTGTTCGTGTTCGTTCGTTAAGAAATAAACTTGTTCATGAACTGTTCATGAACACTTACTGAACGAGATTTCTTGTTCGTGTTCGTTCATTAAGAAAATGAATATATTCATGAACTGTTCACGAACACTTACTGAACGCAAATTAACACAAACAAAAGCAAACGAACACAAACAATTGTTCATGAACATGACGAACACAAAAAAAACTCATAAACACAAACGAATACAAATTATTATAGATTTATTTTAGAAATAAAATTTATATTTGTTATTACAAACCACACAAAATCAATAAAAATAAATAAGTAGTTAACACAAATACCAAAAAATACTTGATATAATAGTGTTAAAAATAACTGACACAATAATTAAGAATATAAACGAACACCTTAAGGAATATAAACGAATACATTATCTAACATTCACGAACGAACATAAACGAACACATTATCGAATGTTCACGAACGTAAATGAACGAACGCGACTTGTGTTCATGTTCATTCGTTTAACTAAACGAACGGAACTTTCTTGTTCATGTTCGTTCATTTACTAAACGAACGAACATAAACGAACTTCCTGCCAAACGGTACACGAACTGTTCGTTGAACGTTCAGTTCGTTTGCAACCCTACTAATATCGTGTGACTCACTTTTTAAGTGCCTCGTGGCAGACCTTGGGCTCATCCTTTGCGCCTTACGCTTTCGACGTTATGCCAAAAACCATGAACAAAGGAGAATATATATTTCACTGCCACAAAGAAGCTTAAATTTTCACCACAAAATTTCCTACACAATAGTGCCATATTGATTGATGGTATATAATACTACTGGCAATTGCTCAACACTCAAGCATCTAATAGACTAATACAATTCGTAGCCGACAATGGATAACATATCATAGCCATACCAAGAGCGGAGAGGTAATACGCTTTTCAACAGCAAGAACAACCCCTTCCTTGGTCTTCAACCCAATAGCTGTGGAACCCAACTGTAATCATAATCAACAGTCATTAAAACACACATATAAAAGCAATTTCATAGTCCTGATAACATAAGATTAAAATCAATAAATATTAAAGTCCAAAATGTTCACCTTAATGGCCTCAATGGCATATTCAACTTGAAACAACCGGCCTTCTGGAGAGAAGGTGTTAACACCCCTATCATACTCAGTCCTACATAACCATCAATTGAAATGAAAACGGTCGAGTGGTTTTACTTTTTAGGGTGATGAGAGAGATTTGTAATCAGAATAGAATTTACCTTGTTAGAAACATCTTCGATTGATGAATAGATCTGTGCAGTTGATTGGAAGGTTGAAATTGATGGAGTAAAACAAGACAAAAACGTAACAAAATGTGCGAATCAAATGCGAACCTTTTCTGGTGGTGATATATTAGCTCCCGATTAGCAGCGAAGCGATCTCGTCTCCTTGTGTTTCGTCACTCTATAAACAAACCCTTCTTGCACAGCAAGCCAACGCATGGAGGTCCGAGGTTGGGTAAAGCGAACCGGGTCGCATCCTAGGGCTTTAGTCGGGTCAATTTCAATATAATAACTAGGGCTTGGTAAAAAAACCTCTGACGAAGAAAAGCCCACCAGACATGTACTAAGGACTCATGGCCCATTATCTAAAACGACTCAATCCCCATTCCACCCTACACCTCGCAGCTCTTTAAACTTGAGTCATCATCATGTTTGATGTTTGATGATTGATGATTGATGATTGTTATTTGTTAATATTACCCACTTCATTCAGATTTCAACTTACGGAAAACCCTACCCTACATTCCTTTCTAACGAAATCACATTCCCTCCTGCTTTCTATTCTTCTATCATCCAATACCTAATACGATCAAATTCAACCGGTACGATCTTTTGATAATTTTCTATTTCAGTTCAGCTTTAAGGGTTCTTGAATTCTCCTACATAATCGCAGTCCTCTTTTCTCTGCCCACCAAGTGTTTGCTTATTTTATTATTACCCACTTCTAATAAAATTTTCAAAGAATCTAATCTCTTCCGATTGAGATGATGTAACCGAGCAGCAACTCTTGCCTTTTATGTCGACTATTTTTTATTTATTATTATTATTTTTTAATTTTAATTCTGGGTGGGTGATGTTATCTGTTCGTTCTTCAGATTGCGCGGTTATTATGTTCATTTCTAAATTTTCGAGACTTGGAGCTCAGACGTTCAAGGGCTTATCAAAAGGTTTGCTCTTTGCTCTCGCCTTATTTTCTTTTTATTTGCAGTAAGTTCTGTAATACTAATGCTTCTTTTACATAATCTGTCCTCTTTGAAAAGGCTTTCTAAATGTCAATTTGAAAATACTCTACTTTGTATCGTGTTTTGCTTTAAGTTGATTTGTATACTAATACTGATTTTACATAATCTGAATCGCATCTATACTGATGCATATTGGATGTGATCTCATATGGTATTCCACGTTTAGTGTTGCTTGATAGATTTGAGCTTTACCTCTCTCTCTCTCTCTCTTCTATCTGGTGTTTAAAATAAGCTATGTGACCATTGCCAGATTATTATTTCAGTTATTTAACTGTTCGATAGCCGAAGAGTGATGACTTCAATAATGAGGTTTTCACTTTTAATGGTTTCTGATTCCTTTTCTTTTTTAAAATTGCAGCTCCACTAACAATTGCACCAAAAAGGTTATTTTCTCCTATAGTTCAGAATGACTATTCGGCCCCCTTGGTTAGTTTGCAATCACTTTATTCATATTATTTCAGATGGAGTGAATTAGATTATGATCAGAAATAATACGCCAAACTAATCTTTGTTAAACACTTAAATGGTGCAAGATGTCGGGAGACCACGTATTTGTGGGTACAGAATATTAAATGCATTCATTAGTTTTATCTATACCAAAATCAAATACATCATTAACCTGTTAATTGTTATAAGTTAAAACTTACTTTAATATAGTCTTCAATCTTCATAGAATGAAATTAGAGTATTAGACTAATTCAGTGGCAATTATGTTCCGTGGGTTCAGTCTGTCATTCACCTGAAATGCCATATTAAATATATAAAATTATTTCCAGTAAAATGATAGTTCTGAGATGCAATTCAGAGTTTTTCTGATGAAAATTAGCCTGGTCCTGTCTTCAGTTTACTTGCCGTTTGCCTATTGTTGGTGGCTACTTTAAATTTTCTTTATACTATAATATTCATAATTTTTTCAGAGTTGTAAGTTATTCTCCACTACAGCCACCGGAAATTCACAAGAAAATGAAGAAAACCAAAAGTGAGTATATGTTATCTCAGGAACCTTGATTATGTGTTTCTTGATTTTCTTCCCTGAGTGCATTTAGTAAATACTATTCAGGAATACATGTCCATTGGTTATTGAGTATTTAGCTACAATCGTTTTGCAGGATCTCTGTGACATTCTTTGACAAAGATGGAGAGCAGGAAATTAAGGTTCCTGTTGGAATGTCAATGTTAGAAGCTGCCCATGAGAATGACATAGAGCTTGAAGGTTGCTTCACTTGATCCACCAAAATTAATTTAGCAACCCCTATATTAGATAAACATTAGAAATTGTGTTAGTTGAGATATATCTTATATTTGAATTTCAAAATAGTCACAATAGATAAAGGGTAGATCATATTGATTGTACTATAAATATAGGTTCATATTTTGGAATAGAGATCATCAAATTCCATAAACTCTATTATGGTATCAGAGCTATCTCTGAACCTTTACATCACCTGCTGTTGAACCCATAATTTCTACCCTTCATCTCTACCACAATTTCCACCACAATCACACATAATCAGCCATGGAAAAACTACACCCGGCAATCACCGTCACCAACATCCGTAACTTCATCCCCTTTACCTTAGAGATGGAGAACAACCAATACAATTCCTGGGCCGAACCTTTCAAAATTCACTGCCGCGCGTTTGATGTAAGTGACCATCTTGAACCAAAGCCTGCTCCCCCTATAACACCACCCACCACCGATAAACCTCCTACACCTCCTACAACAGACTCTTTGCCATCTGATGTATGGTCAAGAATCGATTTTATAGTTCTCTAGTGGATCTATAGCACGATTTCTAACGACCTTCTCCACACCATCCTGAAACCTAAAGCAACAGCAGTCGAAGCCTGGACAGCCCTCGAAAATATTTTCCAAGACAACCAAAACTCTCGAGCCTTCTATCTTGAGCACAAATTTGTCACCACCAAGCTCGACAACTTCCCGAACGTCTCTACCTATTGTCAGGCCTTAAAGATGTTATCTGATCAATTAACCAACGTTGGGGCTCCTGTTACCAATCAAAGACTCGTTCTTCAACTCATAGCTGGTCTTAACGATTCGTATGACGGTGTCACCATGATGATCCAGCAATCATCCCCCCTTCCGGAATTCTACGAGGCTCGGTCGAAATAATGCTCGAAGAAACCCGGAAAGCAAACCAATCCGCATCCAATGCCGCAGTCGTCGGGGCTGCACTTGCTGCCTCCACCGTCAACCCAATCGCAATGGCAACTCCAATCAACACCGCAACTCCAATCAACACCCTACCCGAAACAACGCAGAGTTTCGGATTCAGTACCAACGGGGCAGGGGTCGCGGCCGAGGCTATGGCCGGAATTCCTATCGCGGCGGAGGCCGGGGAAGCCCGTTCTATCCACCATCCCCTTGGAATCACCCCTCTCAACCCTGGACCATGGGTCCCTGGAACTATACCAACACCAACTGGGCCTACCCATCATGCCCTTATCCCACTCAACAGGCCCGCCCTCCACTAGGCCCAACCCAAGACAATGGCGCAGGTATTCTTGGACCCAGACCAGCCCGTACAACCCAGTCTTATGCAGCCTCAGAAAAAAGTTTTGTACCCACCGAGCTGGACCAAGCATTTAATGGCATGACACTTAACCAACTGGATTCAAATTGGTACCTCGACACCGGCGCTACACAACATATGACTAACCAAACAGGTAACTACTCTTATTACTTCAATAATGGTCTTTTCAGGAATATCATTGTCGGCGATGGCACTCATGTTCCAATCCGGGGTATTGGCCACCAAACACTACCATCACCCTACCCACCGTTTTCTTTAAACAATGTCCTACATGTTCCTTCCATTATTAAAAACTTGCTTTCGGTTTGCCGTTTAACTACAAACAATAATATATCAATTGGATTTGACCCTTTCGGTTTTGATGTGAAGGACTACCGGACCAAGACTCCTTTACTGCGATGTAACAACACCGGGGAGTTATATCTACTTCTGCCGTCACTCAAGTCCTTCTCTCCACCTCCATCAGCGTTCACCACCATCACAAAGACTCTCTGGCATCAACGACTCGGCCACCCGGGATCATCTATGTTTCCGAGTTCTAGTGATATTTGTTTTTCGTCTAGTAATAAACATTCAAACATTTGTTCTTCTTGTGTACTTGGTAAACACATTAAATTGCCATTTCCTACTTCCAATACTTGTACTTATTTACCATTTGACATTATACATAGCGACTTATGGACCTCACCGGTTCAAAGTTCGGGCTGCCACCTCTATTACCTCATATTCTTAGATGATAAAACAAATTTTCTTTGGACTTTTCCACTTGCACACAAATCCCAGGTCTACACCACCTTTACTCAATTTTTTACACTCATTAAAACACAATTCAACCAAACCATTAAATCAATCCAATGTGATAACGGGACCGAATACACCAATACCGCCTTTCGCACATTTTGCCAAAACAATGGCGTTCTCTTTCGCTTCTCTTGCCCTCACACCTCCTCCCAGAACGGAAAAGCCGAACGTAAACTTCACCACCTTAATAACATCATTCGCACCTTGCTCTCTCATTCTTCGGTTCCTCACACTTTTTGGCCTCACGCCTTACAACACGCCACCTATCTACATAACATCACCCCATGCAAAACACAACACAAATCCACCCCCACCTCTATTCTCTATAATCGACTCCCCTCTTATTCTCATCTACGGGTCTTCGGGTCCTTCTGTTACCCTCTATTCCCATCTTCCACTATACACAAACTACAAAATCGTTCTACCCCTTGCGTTTTCTTGGGATTTCCACCATCCCATCGAGGATTCAAATGCTACAATCTCTCCACCCGACAAATCATCATCTCTCAACACGTCATCTTCGACGAATCCACCTTCAACTTTCAACACAGCCCCACCTCAACCTCTCCTCCCTCCTCCACTGATACTCATCCTTCGTTTTGGCAGCCTCACCCCTCCTCTTCTAGTTTAACTCCACCATCCTCTTTGCCTTCCCCCTCCTCTCCCCCTACTCCATCCCAGTCCTCCCGGTCCAACACATCCTCCCCTCTACCACCTGGACGCTACAACCTCACGTACCAACGTCGGCCCCGACCATTCGCTCCCACCACCTCCTCTGACCCTACTCCCTCCCCACCTACTCCTCCGCCCCCACCTCCTACTCAACCCCCCAAGACACATCCCATGCTTACTCGCATTCAAACCGGCAATGCCAAACCCAAACCCCCCCTTAACCTTCACACAACCACTCCCACAACCCCCTTCCCCGATCACCTCTTCAGGCTCTCAATACCCCTGAATGGAAGAGTGCCATGAAAGACGAGTTCCAGGCCTTTATTGATAATAATACGCGGACAATATGAATGTGGTTCGAAGCATGTGGATTTTCAAACACAAATACAAGTCTGACGGCTCTCTTAAGCGCTACAAAGCTCGGTTAGTGTGTGACGGCCGCTCTCAACAAGTGGGCATTGATTGTGGGGAAACATTCAGCCCGGTCGTTAAACCTACTACTATCTGAACAGTTCTTAGCTTGGCCATCCATCACTCTTGGCCAGTTCACCAACTAGACGTCAAAAACGCTTTCCTCCACGAACGATTAACGGAAACTCTGTACATGCATCAACCAACCGGGTTTCGCGATCCGCATCTTCCCAATCATGTGTGCTTATTGAAAAAGTCGCACTACGGGTTTAAACAAGCTCCCCGCGCTTGGTATCAACGCTTTGCGGATTATGTGTTTACACTGGGCTTCACGCATAGCTAGTGTGACCACTCCTTATTTATATATAAGAAGGGTCGAGATCTCGCTTATCTATTATTATACATTGATGATATCTTGCTTATCACATCTTCAGATGCTCTCCGACGCCATTTTATGTCTCTGCTATCGACGGAGTTTGCAATGAAAGACTTGGGCCCGCTCAGTTATTTTCTAGGCATCTCGGTCACGCGCACCCCTGGATCCTTCTTCTTGGATCAACAAAAGTATGCTGGGGAAATTCTTCAGCGCGCGGGCATGGAAACATGCCACCCTACTGCCACACCCGTGGACACACAACAGAAACTCAGCTCCTCTTCTGGTGAACCACTTGCAGATGCTACCGAGTACAGAGAATTAGCGGGTGCGTTACAATATTTGGCGTTCACCCACCCCGACATCACCTACGCCGTGCAACAACTTTGCATGCACCGCACACGGCTCACATGAATGCTTTAAAACGCGTTCTGCGATATCTCAAAGGCACATTATTGCATGGGTTACACATCACTCGGTCGTCGTCCCCTGCATTGACCGCCTACACGGACGCCGATTGGGCAGGTTGCCCGGACACAAGACGATCCACCTCGGGTTATTGTGTCTATCTTGGCGACAACCTTCTCTCATAGTCCTCCAAAAAACAATCGATTGTTTCTCGATCCAGCGCCGAGGCAGAATACTGGGGCGTTGCTAACGTTGTTTCCGAGATTTGTTGGGTTCGCAACCTACTACTCGAATTACATCGGCCTCCCACACATGCTACTTTAGTCTACTGTGACAATGTCAGTGCTATTTACTTATCCGGCAACCCCGTCCAGCATCAACGCACCAAACATATTGAACTCGACATTCATTTTGTTCGTGAACAGGTAGCTCGGGGACAAGTCCGTATATTACATATCCCATCCCGGTTTCAGATTGTTGATATATTCACGAAAGGTCTACCTCGTGTTCTATTCGATGATTTTCGAGACAGTCTCAACATCCGTGCACCTCCTGCTTCGATTGCGGGGTCTATTAGAAAAACATTAGAAATTGTGGTAGTTGAGATATATCTTGTATTTGAATTTCAAAATAGTCACAATAGATAAAGGGTAAATCAGATTGATTGTACTATAAATATCGGTTCATATTTTGGAATAGAGATCATCAAATTCCATAAACTCTATTACCCTATTTAATTCACAGTTCTGTGGCATAGTAATTGAAATTTGATTACAGGAGCTTGTGAAGGGTCACTTGCTTGTTCCACGTGTCATGTGATTGTCATGGTATGTTGTTACATTCTTGCGTTAACACCATAAAAAACCAACATACTTTTTCGTTTTGTGTGAAAAAGTCCCTTAACCGAGGTTCACATATAAAAGTTCTTGAACTTGTTAATTATAGAAATATGTGAAACTAAAGGTTACTAACATAGTCAGCACTTACATGCACTCCAAGTATGTGTTTTTTGTTGCGTGAAAGCATCCCATATGTGGTGACCGACTGACTGTGCAAGTAACTAACATTTACTATTAATTTTGCAGGTTTTTGTATGTCTAACAAGTTTAAGAACTTTAATATGTCAAGATTCAGTTATGGGACTTGTTCATGCAAAATGAAGAAGTATGTTGTTTTTATAATGGTATTAACCTTTGTTTAAGACTGCAGATAATTTGTTTATATAGAGCCATGATTACAAGTGTATGATTGCCAATGGTCAGGATGTGGAACAATATAATAAGCTGGAAGACCCTACTGATGAAGAGAATGATATGCTAGATCTTGCTTTTGGGTTGACCGAAACGTAAACTTTTGCATAGCTTCTTTTGAATAGGGCAAAGTTCTTTGGTGTCCACTCGGTCAAGAATATATCACTTGCTGAAACAAATTAAGGTGCTTGTTATGT
Source organism: Flaveria bidentis (assembly GCA_018326385.1). Taxonomy (NCBI): domain Eukaryota; kingdom Viridiplantae; phylum Streptophyta; class Magnoliopsida; order Asterales; family Asteraceae; genus Flaveria; species Flaveria bidentis. Next base: position 3,155 of record BJCM01201381.1, on the reverse strand, counting down.
TGTGCAGGTCTCGCCTTGGTTGTCAAGTAATTGCAAAGCCTGAGCTTGATGGTCTGCGTCTTGCCCTTCCTGCTGCTACTAGAAACTTTGCTGTTGATGGATACAAACCAAAACCACACTAAGGATAATAATTCTGGATCAAAAGGAGGAACCATTTTTGTAGCATTTGCATTTGAGTGGATGCTTCTAGGCTTGAGATCTTGCAAATAATTAATGCACATGCCGCCATGCTTTTTACAGTCTATCATTGTTGTAGTTTATTTGATATTAGATATGTTGTATCATGTGTGGCGTTTGTGGAATTGTATTTTAGCCATTACTTTTTTACAGGGTGCTGAGTTAGTTATTGCTATTAAATATATTGTGGCTTGGTATGAAAGTGTCGGTAGCATTAGGTGGTTATATAGTTACTGGAGTGCCGTTTTCAGATCAACCAAGATGATATATGATAACAAGTCAAAATTACATAAGGGAAACTTTGCTATTCAATCGCTCAACTCCTCTCTTCTTTCTTGGTTACATAAGGGTCCTGAAATTGTTTAGCAGTCTCGAAATATTTGAGACATACAGGACAGGAGAGTTGTTGGAAAGAAGAAAATCCAATTCCATAAGAAAGAAGCAAGTTCAAATGACTTTTGGTGAAGAAAAATACAAAAGATATGAACTTGTAAACAAGTTTGGTGTATATAAAACCTAAAGATGAAACCCACAATTAAAATGTTTAGTGCGCATATATAAAACCTAAAAATTCATATGCTTGTTATTGTATGTATCTTTTGGCTTTGGGGGCAGCAGTTAATATGAATAGGAATGGGAAACACAACAAAAAATTACCAAAAAATACAAAAAAGTATGAAACATAAAACAGATGGGCACTGCATATTATCAACAGGAAACTTGGTTTTCAAGTTATAAAGGTTCAAGGTCTCCATTTAATTTCATAATTTTCTCAAACATACACAATAAAAAAAGATACCGTCTTCAAATGCCATACCTAAAGGGAACATAAAATAATCTCAGCAGTTCAAGTACAAAATACATGCTTTATTAAACCAGATGAGAACAGACTGCAATTTTACAGACGACTGATAACAGCTTCAACCTCTGCCGGGGTGTACAAGCGATAAGTAGGAGCCACCCTTGCAATATCCACATTATTAGGAGTTACCTGAACAGAAAACAATTTTTTGCTAAGATATGAACTGATTAACAAATATCAATCAACTGGCATATCAAGCAAATAAATCAACAGCAGCTGTCATTAACAACATGCAACCTGATTGTTACAATTCTACACAACATCACAAAGAATCATGAGAGACAAGATATCTGATGGTTGCAAGCATGGCTAAAACTGACCTTTTCTTCCATGACTTGCTTCAAGATGGAAAGAGCAATTGTTTCAGCTTCTTTTAAACTCAAGTCCTGAAAAAAAAGAAATGTAAAATGCAATCACATTCTGCAAAATCTAACAGCAGTGAAAATGAAGACGCTACAAGTAAATAAACACCAATTAAATGATACCTTGTTATATTGCTCCTGTAGAGAGCTGTCAGCACCTTCAGAGCCTGACCCTATGGCTTTTGCATTGCACTGCCAAAAGGTGCCTGATGGATCCGTGTAGTATCTGCACATGAAAACTCCTAAAATATAATCCTTACATCCTAATTTTCTTTTCTTCTTCAATACTACAAACTGTATAGATTACTAACATGAAGATATAACCCAGAAAGAATACTAATACTTACAGACTAGGCCCATTTTCATCATGACCTGCAATAAGAAGAGATACCCCAAAAGGTCGAGACTGCAAAAAGTACAATTTTTTAAAGATATTAGTTGATGACCGTCACACACAGACTGAGTACCATCTGAACAATCAGATTTGCATACAAATGAATAGTAAAAAATACATGTGCTTGCACCATAAACTGTAATAGATAAGAGAGAAAAATAACAAAACTAGTGTCATAGTCATAAGTTGAATTGCCAACCATAGATTCTTCATCTCCTTCACCAAATCGCAGAGCCAGATCACACAAGGCTTGGGTAGTCGACTCAACAGTCATTGGCTCACCATAGGAAAACCTATGATTCTAAAACAAAGAAAAGAAAATCAATATCAATGCAATACTTATTCCTAGTAAATAAAATGGTGACTGATGCTAATGTCACCTGCGTCTCAACCCGTGCATGCTCAACGAGTGTACGGGCATCTGCAATTAATCCACTCATGGCACAGCCAATGTGTTCATCAATTTCCATAATTTTCTCAACACTACTAGGTTCCTGCAGTTAATAATATATGAGTTGTTGAATACAAGTGTTGCTTGCATAGCAGTAAGCTGAATTGTGCGACTATAACGGGCAAATTCCAGCAACCATGAACAAAGGAGAATATATATTCACCGGATGGCACAAAGAAACTTAAAAATTCACCACAAAATTCCCTACACAATTGTGCCATATTGATTGAAAGTTTATAATAGTAGTGACAATTGCTGAAGCATCTATACATACCAAGAGCGGAGAGGTAATACGCTTTTCAACAGCAAGAACAACCCCTTCCTTGGTCTTCAACCCAATAGCTGTGGAACCCAACTGTAATCATAATCAACAGTCATTAAAACACACATATAAAAGCAATTTCATAGTCCTGATAACATAAGATTAAAATCAATAAATGAAAACACATAAAAGTCCAAAATGTTCACCTTAATGGCCTCAATGGCATATTCAACTTGAAACAACCGGCCTTCTGGAGAGAAGGTGTTAACACCCCTATCATACTCAGTCCTACATAACCATCAATTGAAATGAAAACGGTCGAGTGGTTTTACTTTTTAGGGTGATGAGAGAGATTTGTAATCAGAATAGAATTTACCTTGTTAGAAACATCTTCGATTGATGAATAGATCTGTGCAGTTGATTGGAAGGTTGAAATTGATGGAGTAAAACAAGACAAAAACGTAACAAAATGTGCGAATCAAATGCGAACCTTTTCTGGTGGTGATATATTAGCTCCCGATTAGCAGCGAAGCGATCTCGTCTCCTTGTGTTTCGTCACTCTATAAACAAACCCTTCTTGCACAGCAAGCCAACGCATGGAGGTCCGAGGTTGGGTAAAGCGAACCGGGTCGCATCCTAGGGCTTTA
>BJCM01201380.1:0-12056 GCA_018326385.1 Flaveria bidentis | reverse complement strand
TATATATATATAAATAAGTTCATGTCACTTGATATTTTCTTTTCATTATTATAACATACAAGTGAATTATGAGTATTTTTTATTTTACCGTTTATTAGACTATCTCCTTTAAAAAGTAACAATGCCCTCTTTTTCAAGTACATGAAATTTCTTGAGTACACCGATCTTTTTGAGAATATGAGATTTCTTAAACGTATAAAGTGCGTTATGTTGCACATTTCAATTTTCAATACTTTTTTAACGATTCATGAATATATGATGTATACATGAACTTTTTTCGTATATTCTACAATTATTAGGGTAAAGTATAGTAACATGCAAATATATGAAAAAGTAAACATATTATTAGTTTTATTATGGTAAAATAACAGTTAATCTGTTAGGAATGTATCAACGTCTTAACAAGCTAAGTTTGTTATGGATATAGATTTAAATCTAAGTTAGGCCAAAATGGCATGACAATTTATCAAAAGAAAAGAAAGATTAAAAACAATTATACACTTTTGTCACAAGATAAGTACAAAACTTTGAATATTAACTGGATATTATACGTTCTAAAAAACATCTAAAATATTAAGAGTTCGCATACTATAACTAGAATAGGCAGTTGATAAAAGTAGATTAAACATGTTTAAAATTTAATTAGTATTTAAATATTTAAATACAATAAAAAGTTGATTTGTAACCCAGGGTCGGTATTGCAATCTCTTCTGATCATTAATGAGCGGAAAGTAAATAAAAATGAAAAATATTAAAATTAATATATTGTTTGGCACTTTAAAACAATAAAACATAAAAAATAGTTGGATTTATATTGAAAGGAAAAAGAAACCAATTGTTCGCATCAACCAAATATATTGTTGAATTTATGTAACTGTGAAAAAAAAATCCTGAAATTAAATGTCCTGGTATTTTTTTCCCACGTTTATTGTTTATGTATTTATAAAAAGATTACTAAAAGTAAAATTGGGTCATAAATAAAATGGCGATAGTTACAATAAAGTTGTGACTGAGTTAAAACAGTTGGTAGGTTTAAACTTAAAGATTATATATTTTTAAAATTTATTCCAACTTTAAAGGGAATAACAGGAAAACATGTTTAATTTTATTAGAATCCTATTATAACATGTTTAATTTTATTAGAATCCTATTATAACATGTTTAATAAAGAGTTAAAAGCGTCTAACATGAAAGAATCGGACACAAATGTTGACATTTTGTTTTAATTTAGTGTAATTAATTTTTTGAGTAAATTTCAATTTTACTCCATAAGGTTTAATACAAGTAATTATGTCCTTAAAAGATTAAAAAATATCAACTTACCTTCAAAAGTTTCATATTTTGTTTCAGTCCAAAAGTTTCATTATATTTGATTTTAAGTTGAAACAATAATAAAACATTTGAACTAAAGTGAAACAAGTTATAAAACTTTTAGAGGTAAATTTATGTTTTAAATCTTTTGGAGGAAAATAGTTATTTTTGTCAAACCTCCGGAAGCAAAACCAAACTTAACTCTATTTTTTTTGTTTAACTCCAAACACCTTTATATAGTACAATATTAAAGATATACCACAAAGTTTAAAATTTTATACTTCCTAATTTGAGTACATGGTATACGTAAAAAAACTTTTGTCTTTAAAGTCTAACACAATAGCGAAAAGTGCATCACAATTAGAAAGAAACATGTGTCTAACAGATGTAAATAGGTCTAACTTACTTACATGTAAATGGGTCTAACACATCGTGCGAGATGCGTGCCTACACAATTGTTATGGGTGAATGATTGTCTAAAACTTATACATGAAACCCACATAAAAATTTCATGTTTACGTGTTCATATTTTTTTACCCGTTAAACAAAAGCTTTCTTCAAGAACCGACTAAAATATATGTATAGAAAGAGGATGCCTTTGGATTTTCTTGAATGACCACATAAAAATACATAACCTTTTAATTATCCTAACTTAGAAGAACTATTTTGTAAGTTAAACAATTAAAATCCTTTATTGCATATTTGAATGGTGCGTATCTTTGGGACGTGTCATTTTTATGATGACATTGGAATAGTCAATCCCATCAAACATTTAAAAGAGATGTACATGTTACACCAACAATACTTTATAAATTTCAATAATACAAAAACTTAGAAAATGGCATAATTGGTAATTACCACAAGAATCTTGCCCAATAATATATGTAACAAATTATATAAGTAGCATATAACTCCTTATCCATCACAACATCACCCATTCATCCAACACCACAACTATAAAAAGTCAAGATCTACAAACTCAAAATCCCAATTCAAACCAAACCAAAATGTCTTTAGTGACAGAAGAAATCAAAGCAAGTGCATCAGAAGTTTACCATGGGGATGCAATCTGTCAAGAAAAGTCTAAGTTTTTGCTAACAGAAATGGGACTACCCAATGGCCTTTTGCCTTTGGAGGACATTGAGGAGTGTGGATATGTTAAAGACACTGGCTTTGTGTGGCTTAAACAAAAGAAATCAAAGGTGCATAAGTTTGAAAAGATTGGGAAACTCGTGTCATATGCAACTGAGGTAACCGCGGTCATAGAGAAGTTCAAGATCAAGAAACTCACTGGTGTTAAAAGTAAGGAGCTTTTGATGTGGATCACACTGAGTGAGATCAGTGTTGATGATCCACCCACCGGAAAGATCACTTTTACGGCCACTTCTGGCCTTTATAGGACCTTTCCGGTGTCGGCTTTTCAAATTGAGGATGTTAAGAAAGATGTTGGAGGTGAGGAGGTGAAGAAAGATGTTGCACAAGTTGATGTGGCTAAGGAGGCACAAGTTAAGGAGGTTTGAGTTAGTGTTTTGCATCAAGTTATGAAGTTTTTATTTCATATATACCAATGAAGTAATGTTTGTTGATGCTTTTCGCTTTATGTTGTACCTTCTTATCAATAACTAAAGATCATCCGCATCAAGACTTTCGGTTTTAATAGAATCATCTACTTTTGTTGTACTTTCTTTCTACGATGTATTCGTATATTATAATCGAAGTGAATCATGTTTAACTTATCAATTTGATTTGTATATTATGCGATCAAAATCATGAAAAACGTTTAATAAGAAAAACCTTAATCGACTAGATGTTAAAGAAATTATTAAGGTTGTAAATGAAGCATTTCATCGAACATGTTGAATGTAATATGGGAAACTTAGAACATGGTTTTTAATAATAAATTTGTAACCGGTTAAAATTCTAACAATCAAGACAAAATAACAAAACTTGGTGGCTTATCTTTGATATTACAATGATGAATATATTTCTTATACTTAAATGTCTTATGACAAATATAAAAAAAAGTTAAGGACTAAAAATGCTATTTCCCTAAACAAAGTTCATAAACATATACCGAACATTAACTTTTTTCGACTGACTAGATGTTACATTCCATCCTCAAGTGGGCACCCCAAATCTCGAACCCTACCTCTTGGCTGGCGTAGACGGCTAACCACATCCGTTGTCCCTTAGGACTGATACCATAATAACTACAATTAATGATAAAATGACTAAAATTGTCAATTTCCAACATGACATCGAATGATGAAGCAACGATTATCATGTCGGGTCTTGGAGGTATGTGGACCAGATCTTTCTTCTCAAAGCTTGAGACGGAGTTGCGAGATGAAGAAAACCTAGACCATGGCTGTAGCCTTGAGACCAACTTTGACAATTAGGCCCGTATCGTATGTGATAATATACATCTGTATACGAATACATAAATGTATAGACGTTAGAAAGAGACTGTGTTGGGTGGTTGTGGGAGGGAGAAATGGGTTGAATTAGGTAAATGGGCCAAACCCCATCTAGGCCCAATCATTTTACCAAACATTCGAGCAATACGCCAATAGCCCAATAGCTCCAATACAAATCTACTTTTAACGAGTAACGACCCACTTTTCTATATTTTCAACATGATAATAAATACCATATGATAACCGTTTTCTCTTGGACTACATTTTACTTTTTATGTCGATGTTAACATGAAACAGATATATGTCACAAACATTACAAGAATAAACTACAACCTTGATAATTACAACAAACAAGTCAATGTGAACCTAAAACGCTCTTTCTACAACAAGGGCAGTGTGCATGGCCCTTTAACCAGGGTAACAAGCACGTTGAATGGAACCGGTGCGCGCAAGGCAAACGATCTAGCTTCTCGCCGGCTTTAAACTTCTCCAAACAAAAAACACACTCTTCTTGATCCGATGATCTATGATTCAATCCCATTTTCCCCCAACATAACATCTTTGATCCACTTTTTTTCGAACCAGAAACCCCCGATTGCAAATCTCCTGCAGTCGAAGAACTATTCGCCTTTCTCCCGGTTTCATCTACAAGACTTTGACCCCTAGATCTTTCTTTGCTAATTTGGATACAAAATCAGTGAAAAAGATGGAAACCCATATCAGAAAATGGAAAAATGGTAACCAAAGATGTCAACTTTCTTGAGTTTTGAGGATGCACATGCGCATGTTAGCAAGAGATGTGGATTTTTTTCTAACATGCGCCTTGACCATTTGTTAATAGCATAATACCTGTTGATCTCTGATTTCCACTGATTTTTAAGCTTCCCATCTAGTCTTTCTTTAGCTTTTCTAGCTACACCATCAAGCTTCTCATCTTGGTCTAGTTGGTTCACCATGCTTCTTTCCTGTTTTCAAACATGACAAACTTATTACTTGAAGGAATAATCATATCAAAATTCAAACACAACAACATATATTAATAGATTACTTGTAGATTAATGTAGGTATCTACTATCTTGAATAGGGTTAGGTCTATTAACAAACTAACAAAGTCATTTACTTTATAGTTAAACTAGTAAATATCTCCTTAAGTCAAGGTTCGAGTCTCGTCTATTACAGGTGATACAAATCAATTTGTGGTGTAGAATTAAAAGTAAGTTAAATGAGCGTGTGAGCTTCGTTTAAAAAGCTACCATCTTGATACAATTTCAGAGCTAAGATCAGATACAATATACATATCATTATCTGATGCAATTCTACTTCAGAAGCTCATGTTAACTAAAAATGGTGTCAATCTTTACCGAAAACGAAGATGATGCTAAATGACTTTCGTATAATCTCCAACTTCTCGTTGACCCAAATGCAGAATTGACATTAAACGGAGAATCACACCATCCACTACTCCCAGGGAACCTTCTTCTCCGAGCACATTCAACTCCAGGTAGCTTACCAGCCATTCGACGAAATGCCGCAAAGAAAAACCCTCAAATTATCACTCAAATTAATCTTCTTTGATGTCTGTAAGTTCTTCAAGATCAATCAATTGACCCCCAATAATCCATCGATGCATAGGAAACTTCAACTGAAGCTCTTCCAATCGAGTCATTATAACATGATGTATGATTAATCGACGACAAAAGTGCGACCCACAATCTGAAATGAACCCACTTTTGATTCCGTTCTGCCGAATGATGAGATTCCACTGGATTATTATAAAAAGGGTCAGTTGAGGAATCGATGATAAGATGCATAGGAATCGCCGAATGGGTCCGAGGAAGAAGACGACAAAGTTAAGGATTATTAGTGTCCGAGCAGGGACACGTCATCATCGGATCAGTTGATGATCAAGATTCGAATCGGATGAGGATATCCGAACCGTTAACGGGAAGTGTGTGATGATTTTGAATGATGGGAAGATGATAACAAGAGAAACTAATAAAATGTTAGAATGAAGAATGTGTGTTTTTGTCTGTGTTTGATGCTAAAATAATATTATAAGTCAACTGTTTCGTTTGGATCAAGTTAGATTGGTTCGGTTAAAGTATCGTCATTTTACGCTGTTACGATATGTAATATATAGACAGATGATTCGTGATGGTTTTAAAGAAAAAGATAGTTTAAAATTTTGGTTTAGTATTACTTGACTCAGATATTTAACATTTGGGATGACTCTTGAATTTATTCACTCATAAGTCTTTGTAATTAGATGAGAAGCGATACGATTAAAGGTGTTTAATATTCAGATATAAGTTGACTAAACTGAAAATAAACCGGAACAATGCCTATAAAACTATCCCAGATACGTATTTGGTTTTCAACTGAATCAAATTAGGGTTTTAATTCTAAGAAAAACGAATTGAACAATCTTGAGGAAACCCAATTACATATATACAATTTCTAGCTCATGTATTTAGCTTGGTACCTACTACCTTCTTACATTTAACAGATGGGTTATAGGGGACACCTGTGTGCATCGATTTTTTTAAGTGAACCTTAAACGTCTTACGTGTGAAGCATTTTGAGCCTTTGAGCCTCTTCTTGTTTAGTTCCACTTGAGAACTCCTTCAGAATTGAAAGTTCAAGAAATGACTTATGGGTCTATCTTTAGGAATGGGGTGATCGAGTCCTTCTTCGCTTTTTTAATAAGTAGTTTGACAATTTGTTTTTATATTTTTTTTATTGGTCTATGAATGTGAGACTCAGAGGTGATAATTCCTGGCACGAACCTGAACTAGACATAAAAAGAAAACAACTTTTGAGTTGGACGACACAAGTGCAACGTTCCGTAGTTTTCATTTATTATTTTTTAAATTGTAATCCTAATTTTTCTTCAATCCTCAAGACTTGATCATAATTGAAATTTTTTATTTTATATTATTCTTGTTCATTATATGCTTGTTTAACAATTAAACAATTGCGAATACGAATTTTAATGAAACGAGCAACTCATCGAAACTTATTTTTCGGAAAATTATTTATAAGTTTTCTTTTTATGGTTCATATGCTAAAACATCCAAAACATGCTTAATCATGAATTTATGATGTAAATTAATAAATAAAGTAAGTTAAGGGTTAAAATTAAAACTATTAAATTTAGCTTCACTCATCTCCTCAACTACTTTTTTTTAATGCTCAATCATAATTTTCATCTATAAATATTAACTCAAATCACTTTTATTACTCTAAACTCTCCAAATCCATCTAAGAACTCCATCCTTTTAGCAAGAAAATATTCAAGAACAATTTGTGAGTTTTATTTATTTATTTATTTATATTTTCTTTCTTACTTTTTTCTTCATTTTCTTTACCACTTGAAACAACTTTTAAAACATAACCACTTAATCAACAAGGTGACACAAGTATGCTAAACCCCCATTTTTGGGGTTCAAGTTGGAAATATTATACTTGACTCTTTCATACATGTTTTCTTGTCTTGTTTGTTTAGCCTTTTACATACTAAACCAAGTCACCAACAACTCCAATGTTAGAAGGCTTGTGTTGAAGTTTTATTTCAGAACTTTTAAGGGTTTTACACCATATTTTTTCACATTTACAAAACACTAAGTGATCTACAAATCAAAAAGTGGATGAAACCAAACCGAGCCTCCAACTTATGTTAAAATGCTTGTGTTATGATATGAAATGTGATGTTGAACCTTGGTTCTATAACTAATCTATCCACTATACCCAACTTGAACACTTAGTCAAACAAGTTAGTTTACTTTATACTTTCATTTATGTACTCATGATCATCCGAATCACTCTTAAGTGGAGATTTTGTGCATTGGTGATAATCTTAAGGTTTGTGGATTACCCTACCTCTAATGCATGACTTATATTTATATCTATATATTACTTTGTCAAAACCAAACCATAACATCAATCAAACCATGGTTGAGTGTTATATGTTAAGATAAACATTATACTAATCTTATGATTCCTTATTTTGAACTTCCAATGAGTGAGTAATACTCATTAAGAACATACATAATACATGGTGTCCAACTAAGTGTCTAAGTAATATATACTTTCATGCACTCTTATATTTGTAATTTTCGTATACTTTTCAATTACTAAAATCTCAAACTTTGAATCCTAAACTTACACACTTTTGTTTACCATTTAGGGTAACTTTGGTGACTCTATCCTTTAAACTAATTCATCTATTCTTGTGGATTCTAATCGTCAAACCGTGAGCCATACTTTATCCATTTTATTTTAGCACTATTTGGACATGTATCAACTATGAAATAAACTCAATTTATTCATTCAATAAAAATCATTATAAAACTCAGTTTATACCAACATGCTTACTTGTTATACTTTTTGTGAATACATTCTAGAATACATTATTTTGCAAGCAATCTAAACCTCCCTTAACATGTATAGCGCTATAGGACTAGCACATCTGGCCTATTATGATGGGTCTATGTTAAGTTATTTAATATTTACGGTTTTGGTCATTTTTAATGTTAAGATTACGCTAGTGGATACTTTGGTTTGATTATTGGCTTTGCATGCTAGCAATGTACAAACTTTAGTATACTTTACTCATGTTGAATTGAGATTTATTTACTATTATGCTATTTATTCAAACTTTTATGCTCACCAACATATTCATATGTTGACCAATATTTTATACATGTTGCAGGAAATGCTTGAAGATTTATCAAGAAATTCAATTAGGTGGACTTAGCAACACACCAAATCTATCATTTTGTTATGTTTTAGACTTGTATTTCTCAAAATTATTGTATGTTTATTTGAAATATTGTAATGTTATGTTGATTAATATAAATAAAATTTAATCTTAATTTATTGTCACTATAGTTCTATGATGTCTTTGAACAATCTATCAATTCTCGCATCCTGATATTTCCACCGTCGTTTGGGGTGTGACAACAACACATTTAGGTCAGGATCAGGTTGACCAGTAATATAAAACACTGGTTTGGGTTGACCGCTACCCTGTTTTAATAATTTATGTTTAAAAGAAATACTTCAAGCTCTTTAAATTGTACATTGATTAGTTAACTTTAAATATTTTGTTTCACTTTGCAACTTCAATTTTGATTTTTAACTTTGTTTCAGTTTAGAATTTAAATTTGCAACTTAAGTTTAAGTTTAACAAGTCACTTTTTATCTGTTTAAAAAAGACATTTTTTAAAAAAAACACATTTTTCATATTTGAAAACCATAACATCCAAGGTCTTGTTGTATTTATGATTTGTAAGTACAATTTCGATCTTAAATTACCAGCTCACAAGAAAACTCATAACCCACCAACCATTCTAGTGACGTTACACTTACCTTCTATTCGTGGCTTCCTTTTCCATAGAATTTTATGTTTTTCATTTTGTACAACTAAGAACGTTCTTTTTGAAAACCCTTGACGTAAATAATTACAAATTAAAAGCTAGAAGGTTTGTTTTGATGACTTTGTAGTTAGACATTTTGAGATTCATCTCATCTTCTCAACCATCTAAACTCTAATCCAACCTCATAATATAACTAACGCTCTATCTAAACAATACAATAATTAAAACATGATTATCTTCTTCTAATAGATAAATCAAAGTTAGATTTTAATATTTAAACCAACTTAGACTATTTTGTCAATATTGATCCTTCCAAGTTCACCTACACATGACTTGGCCCCTAAGGTTACCTTACTCGTGAACCGGTTATCACTTAATCGCCTCAACTCATAAGATGGGTTATATAAAGGAGCATGTTCAACAAAAATAACAACATTTGTTTTGAAACAAGTGGGTCCCACACTCCCAAGGAAGGTTAATTCTTTTACATGACGAATGACACGACACAATATATCATCACAAGTGTTATTGGCAAAATAGGGCCCGAAGGTTGATTCGTTACTATGCATCAATTATGAAAGCACATCTGAATAGACTAATCACCTATTGATTTCGTGAAGTATTAAAGGTCAAAACAAGTGTTTACTTTTGAAGGTTAAGTTTCTTCCGAAGCTTAACATAGTTCTTCCGAAGCAAAGTTGATTTCTTCCGAAGGTTATGTTTGCTTCGGAAGAAGGTTGAAATGTACTTTGGATATCTTCCGAAGTATGTATATTTCAGTAGGGAATCTTCCGAAGGGTTACTTCCGTTCGGAAGATATAGTGTAGGGTGCTTAGTGTAAATTCTCAATATTTGTTGAGTGTTAGTTACATTTAGTTAAACACTATAAACAAAGGTGAGCTATAATCGGTGAAGCATCCGAAGTCATTCACTTCGTAATAATCATTTGAAAGTTCTTGTTCACATTTATTCTTTCTTATATCATCTTTGTATTGATTGATATTCCGCGTTCATATTCTCAATCGGTTTGGCAACAATTGGTATCAGAGCCTGGGTTGTGGCTCAATTGAGAATCTAGATTCAATCAAAGATCGATAAGCTGCAACAATGGTGTCTACGAAGTTCGAAGTTGAGAAATTCAACGGGAAGAACGACTTTGGGTTATGGCGGTTGAAGATGAAGGCATTACTCGTTCAGCAACGAGTGGTGGATGCCTTGGCTGGAGAATCCAAGTTGCCGAACACAATGTCAGACAAGGAAAGAAAGAGATGCTGGAACAGGCACACAGTTCGATCATCTTGAACTTGGGGGATCGAGTACTCAGAGAAGTATCAAAAGAGACGTCTACTGCAGGGGTCTGGGCAAAATTGGAAAGTTTGTACATGACGAAGTCTCTTGCGAACAGATTGTATCTCAAGAAATGGTTGTAAACATTCCAAATGGCTCTTGGGAAGTCAATTGAAGATCATACTGATGAATTCAACAAGTTGGTGTTGGATCTTGAAAACATCAAAGTTGAATTAGATGATGAAGACCAAGCATTTATATTCTTGACATCTTTGCCATCATCTTATGAGCACTTTGTGGATACTTTGATGTATGGTAGGGACACTCTTACCATGGAAGAAGTATTGGCAGCTCTCAATTCAAAGGAATTGAAGAAGAGAACTGACTATAAAGAAGATGGTGGAGAGGGCTTGGTAGTCACGGGGAGATCTGAATAAAGAAACTTCAAGCAGAAAAGTTTCTCTAAGTCCAGGTCCAAGTATAAGAGGAGGTGTTATGCGTGTGGATCAGAAAAGCATTTCAAGAAAGATTGTCCTGACTTGAAAATAAAGAAGGGTGAATCAAGTGGATCAAAGACTCATTCTGGACACATGCACATGATGATCCGTCTGATGGATATGAAAGTGCAGATGTGTTGGTTGTCACAAGCAGTGGTAAGGAGGATGAGTGGATTATGGATTCAGGGTGTTCATTTCATATGACACCGGTGAAGGAGTTCTTTAAAGAACTAAAGATTGAAGATCTTGGATCAGTTAAGCTAGGGGATGATAGACCTTGTAAGATAGTGGGTCATGGTACAGTGACTCTAAAAATGAAGAATGACATGGAAGTGGATCTTTATGATATAAGGTATATTTCTAGTCTTAAAATAAGCTTGTTGTCTTTAGGGCTGTTGGAGAGTTTTGGTTACCATGTTAGTCTTAGAGATGGTAAGGCTAAGGTGATAAAGGGGTCCATGGTAGTATTGTTTGGAAGTAGAAAGGAGAATAATATCTACTTGCTATATAGTCCTGGTGTAGTAGAATCTCAGGTGGTATCTGCCTCAAGTAAAAGTAGTTCTAAGGCTATGTTATGGCATAGGAGGCTTGGTCACATAAGTCATCAGGGACTGGTGGAGTTGCAGAAGCAACAGGTGATGAATGAGCTGCATAATTGTGATTTTGTTTTTTATGAAACTTGTATTCTTGGTAAACACATGAGAGTAAAGTTTACAAAGGCTAGGCACATCACAAGTGGGGTATTAGACTACATTCATTCTGATTTATGGGGTCCTGCAAAAGTTGATTCCTTGGGTGGTACTAGATACTTTATGACCTTGATTGATGACTTGGGTTATTGTACTGAAGAATAAGAGTGATGCTTTCAGTAAATTCAAGGAATAGAAAGTCCTTGTGGAAACTCAAACTGAAAGGAAAGTGAAGAAGTTAAGAACTGATAATGGGTTAGAGTTCTGCAGTCATGAGTTTAATCAGTTTTGTAAAACTCATGGTATTGCTAGACATAGAACTGTGCCAGGGACTCCTCAGCCGAATGGTTTGGCTGAGAGAATGAATAGAACTTTTCTTGAAAAGGTGAGGTGTATGTTGGCTAGTTATGGTTTACCCAAGATGTTCTGGGCTGAAGCTGTTTCAACTGCAGCATATTTGGTCAACAGGTCTCCATC
>BJCM01201377.1:0-12987 GCA_018326385.1 Flaveria bidentis | reverse complement strand
TGAGCTATGGCATGTCATAGTCACAAGTCAAAAGGAAATCTGCCTTTTGACTTTACAATTGATTTTGTTTGTGTCTAGTCAATTGTATCTAGCTAGGTCTCAAAGTATAGCTGGCTGTAGGATGTAGTATAAGTATCTCATGTTCTTGTATCTTTCGAATATGCTTTGTAACATTTGTAATGGAACATAGAGAAAGCAATATACTGCATTCTTGAAAACCATACACTTGTGTTCTTTGTATTCTGTCTCTTGCATTACTTGTGTTCTTAGTATCTCAAGTTGGTTAATCCAGTTTACTGTTTGATTAAAGTTTAGTTAATCTCCTCTTTGTATTGTTGTGTTGTAACTTACACCCTTCAATGATCCTGCAACAGCCTTCCTTGGACGTTCTACATGGCTAGGGTTCGTAAGAGTATTAAGTGTTTCTCAAGTTCTTCAAGGCTATTCAAAGTGTTTTTGCAGGGTTTCAAAGTGTTCCGTTTTCCACGAATTAAGTGGTATTTATAGGTTATGGGTTTCCAAGCATACTACTGAACCATTAGCATGGTTCAGTCGTGCAACTAAATCATGCGATTGATCCATACGCACGACTGAAGGTTCAGTCGTGCGACTAAGTCAATCTTATGTCTCAATCATGCGACTAATCCAGTCTCCTGGTTCAATCATGCGACTCGTCCATTAGCATGATGTATTCATGCATATGGTCCATTAGCTTGGTCCATTCGCATGAAAACTCATACGACTAAGTTGAACACATTTCTCAATCATTATTGACTAAGAACTATGCACACCAACCTTAAACCTATATATTAAGTTCATTATACTTTAACACACAATAATACTATGAAATATTAAACATTATAAACATCAACCACATATAATATTTCATTTAACCCATTTATTACATATGTGTAAGCCATGACAGGCTTTTACATTAAGCACATAAACTAGGGACATATGTATCAACAGGAAGACGCATCACCACCATTTCAGCTGCAAGGGCTTTGTCACATTGACACACTAGAGTACTTTTCTTGATTTCCTCAATAGTGGATGTCGTAGTTTGCTTTCCTTTGCCCTTCTATTTAGATTATTTCTTCATCAACTCCAAATTCTCATCCTTAACTCCTTTTAGATCATCATTCTCCAATCCAACAATCACACTCTCTTCATCACCATACTTCCTTTCACTCTTACATATACCTGCTGACCTGTCTCATACAACCTCCTCAGGCTTAAGACTATGATGAATTTAAATTTCACTGGTAAATTCTTTGAAAGGATCAAACTCCTCCATAGTCTCCTGTTTATCCATTATCTAAGCAACTCAGGCTTGGTTAACCTCTTCTTTTGTTTTTCAGCTTTAGCACTCGAATCAAAACTAGAATCAGTGTTGTCTCTTTCTTCTGGTTACTCTCTTCCTTCTCTCTGCCAGAAACCAATTTTGGAACTCCTGAGTTACTTGGGTCAGTTACTATGGGCAAAGGACATTCTTTTTTGAAATGTCCTAACTGCTTGTAGTTAAAACATCTCAATTAGGATTTGTCAAAACCCAATCAAGAGTCAAAATTAGGATTTGTCCTAACTGCTTGTAGTTAAAACATCACCATCTGCCATTGAATTTATGTTTCTTCCAATTCATCTGGATCAATTTGTTACATGTATTCCATAGTCATCCCTTTTCCTTTCTATTCACAGACCACCAGAGCTTCATAGCTCTGAAAATACATGCCAAACAATGCTATTGTGTCAGATGGAATTGAAGTTCCATATGCAACTTTTGAATTAGATTCATCTCTGAATGTGTTACCACCACCATTGAGTTTATCACATGAAACATTTGTAGTTAATCCTCCTTGTCTTGATGCTTGCATTGGCGAGCTTGTAGCAAATGTCACTAATGCAACATTCTGAGGAAAACCCGATAATGGAATCATAAATTTATTGAACTCTATCATCTTCAAATCCAATTCAAATGACTATAACTTGTTGATGATGTCCATGAGCTTGTGATCAGTGAATTCCCTCTCTTGCTTTAACATTGTCACTTGTATAATCCATTGAGGTGGAAGTGAATCCAATGTCCTTACACTTGTTCATAATTTGTAAGCTTTTCATCATACTACTTTAGTGTGTTTAAGACTGTTAGAATGAAATTTGTTGAGTTAGTAAGATTCTCATTCTTGTAACCTATGAACGAATTGAACTCTTTCTTAGCATGTATTCCTTTGTCCTTGAGTAGCTCATCATTCCCATCATAAATGTAACACCGCGAAATGTCAAAACGAGTCATCATGGATAATGGGCTTAATTGTTGGGTATTTATAAAAAGAAAGAAATAGGCATGGGCTAAATTAGTCTTATTGGGTAGTAGCCTAAAGGATTAAAGGCCCATAATCAGCCATTAAGCCACTTAACCTGCCATCATCTTCCTCATTTGAACCCTAGCCACTCAAATTCGTAGAGAGAGAAAGTAAAGAGAGAAAGTGAAGAAATCTCAAGAATTGTAGCTTCAAAGGTTAAGGGATTAAAGATCTGGGTGTTGGAGCATCAAACCACAAGAAAAGAGCAACAAATCCAGGTAAGAATCAGCCTCTAAACCATTCTATAGATCAAACCCGGATTCTAGGGTTTTGGCTTTTGAAAAGTTGCAAATAATCGCATAAAAGTCACATTTTTACGTATGAAAACATGTAAAAAGCTTAGATATAGCCTTATGGTTGACAAACTAAGAGATTATATGTAAAAATTTGCGATTTTGGGTTAAAAATGAGTTGGTTTGTAATTTTTATGCGCTCTGCAAAACTGTCTTTGCATCAAGCGAAACTAGGTGTTCAAGCTGCGATAGTGTGAGTCTTCTGCAAAACTGTTTGTAATTTTTTGTAGGTAATTTCACAGCCATAGAATTCCAACAAAAGTTGGGTGAAACTACCATGCGAAACTGATAGTGAAACCGACAGTGAAACTGGCAGCGAAACGGCTAGCGAAACTGCCTGACAACGAAATTAGCAGTGAAATTAGGTAGAAATTAACCCCTTAAAGTGTTAACTTATCCGCAGGCCGTGTAGTGTGATCCTAGCCTAGAAAGCTTAGTTTAGAAGATACTCACGATACCCAGGTGAGTTCTAGATCCCCTTATTTATAAGCTTTTCCATGTTTTGGGGTTATTATGCATACAAAATATACGTTTTTAAATGACCTAGGTTTTATGAGGTTTTATCAGGAAGATCAATTTTTTTAAAAGAAAATATGTTAAATAAATGTTTAAAAATAAAAAAATTTCGAGTTAACCTGGCAACCCGACACGGCCAGGGGCGTGGACCCTTGGACCCCACTAGGGGTTGCTTCCCCTAGGACCCCGCTGTCAGGGGCTACCGCCCACGAACCCATGTTGTCCCGCGAAGGGTTGGTTATGTGTTATGATGACTAGTACTTGGTACGTTGTGTACTTAATAAGTTAAGAATCATATATTAAGTGGAAGATAATATAATGAGAAGTGGAACTTAAAGAATGTTACCTCAGGCCCGTTCGATGATGAAAAG
Organism: Flaveria bidentis; assembly: GCA_018326385.1. Lineage (NCBI taxonomy): Eukaryota > Viridiplantae > Streptophyta > Magnoliopsida > Asterales > Asteraceae > Flaveria > Flaveria bidentis. The sequence continues at coordinate 9,444 of BJCM01201377.1, read as the reverse complement.
TCTTGCAACCACTATGATAGACTTCACTTATATGAATCTGACGTATAATGATGGTTCGTATTCTTGAGCAGGCTATGTGCGTTGTAGTGTGGATCAACTATCGAGGGTTAGCTACCATGATGTTGTGTATCGATAGGGACCGACATTTGTTGTCGATCAATATGGAGCTCTTGCTTTGTGCACTCTCGTATATGGTGAAGTGAAAGATAATGAAAGAATGAAAGATAATGAACATGCTTATTATGATGCAAGAAATGTTATGCAGTATGATGTATGTGTGGTTATTATATGAGGATAAAGCTTATATTTTCTTGTTTATCTAAAACTAGAACTCACTCAGCAAGTTAACTTTTCTGCATAATAGTGGGCAGGTAAATGCTGATTCTAAGGATGGCACCAAGTAGCTACTTAGAGAGCAAATGGCATTCATGTTTATGAAAGCTTTATTGTAATTTTAGACAATGCACTATGTTTTTATTCTATTTAAAGAAAAATATGAATACAATATGATTTTCAAGTTTTAAATAAATGTCTATTTAAATCCATTGTAATGTTTCGGTTACTAAAAATGATTTTATGCTATGATTAACCGACTGTAGGTTTCCCAGGAAAGGGGCCTTACAATAATACTCACATAAAGCATCATACAGAGATTTGGCATTCTTGTTCTTTGCAAATCAGTTTTAAATATATGGTTCAAGACACAAGGTTAATGCTCTAAATGCCTTTTGATCTCTGTCAATTAGTTTCAAATCCATTTCATTGAAAGTAGCTGGTTCCTTCTTTTGAGAAACATCTCCAACAATAATAGTAGGTATATGCAAACTTTAAATGATTGATTCCCACTAATTGTGATCTGTATAATAAAAGAATGTCTTCAAACACCTCTTCCAATCTTCAAATGTGTCTCTGTTGATCTTGGAGGCCGATTTGGTGCCACACTCTCCAAATCAGATATCATAAGAGTTGTCATCTTAGACATGATTCAACTTGTAGTTTCGCAGAAAAGGAACTAGTTTCGCTGAATTTCCACTAGTTTCACTGCTAATTTTGCTCGGAGTTTCGACAACAGTTTCTCTAGCAAGCAGTTTGCTTATGCTTGTTTCGTAGGCTGTTTCGCTTGAAACTGGTTTGAACTTTCATTCAGATGGAAACTCGACAACAATTTCGCTTAGAGAAAATGCACAATCACTAATGAACTCTGATTCAATATTGGTACTTTCGCAGATGTCGAAAAACAAATGCAGCAAACAAAATAGTTGTAGTTTTGCTAAATGAAGATATAATTTCGCTGGAAGATCACTAATTTTGATGAAAAAGTCTGAAAGACTTTTTCAACACGAAATTTATCCAAAATCACCCAAATCTTAAAGCACTTTAGATCTTATGATTACCGAAGCTCTCCAAACCAAAAACTAACCAAAGTGAATAAATTTCCATATCAAAAAGACTCAAACTTGATCCAAAATTGATGAAATAGTGATTTTTAACTAATACAACCAAAAATTCAATCAATCAAGAGCATAATAGCTTTGATACCATTTTGTTGCTCCTGATGTTTAATGAAGAGTACAATTGATTGACCAAATGGTTTAAAATCCACCAACAAACGTTCATCATAATCACACAACAATGATATAGTATCAAAGGTGTTCAATAATGATCAAAACAAAGCAAACACAAACACAACCACAATCATAGGCTCATTATGATTTCTACTAACTTCCGACCACTAATACAGAATTTCAACAATGATATTTGGAATTAGGGTTTTTCAAAAGTTGCCTACAATGATTGAAATCAAATCTATATATAGGATTGCTATTTTCCCTGACAGTTTCGCAGGATAGCAAAATTGTCAGGCCCATGGCCAGTTTCTTCGGGTCAACCAGGCATGCTGACTATGAGCGAAATTACAGTTTCGCTCATAGTTTCGCTGGGCAACAAAATACACAAAATACAAACTTAATACTAAGTAATCTAACATTTATCCTATTACATTTAAACATAATATAAACACTAATCTAAGGTGAGTGCAACCTAATCTTGATCTTCACAGCCTTTTCTGCCTTCTTTCTTCCTTGGTCTTGAGGACCAACTATACATCCTCTGCCTCCTTCCTCTCTTTAGACACTACCATGTCTACTAGTTCATTCAATTTATCTAAGGGGAGAGAGATGATCTTATCTATATTATAGTTTCCGGTCTACAAGTAGTTAATCGTGACTACTCTTAACTCATAATTCTGAGTGTTTGGTCTGGGAGTAGCCCGGATTTCAAGATTGTTTCTTACATTGCCAATAGACTATCCTCCACCAAGGAATTGGCATCCCCCTGATGTAGACTTTGCAGTCATATTGCAACCACTATAGTCACTATTTGTATATGCATACAGATTGAAGTCAGAATTCTTTGGATACCAAAGACCAAGTGTTGAAGCACCTTTGAGATATCTTAAAATAAGTTAATAGTTACTAGGTGTGATATCTTGGGGTTTGCTTGATATCTTGCACAAATACATGTGGAAAATATGATATCAGGCTTGCTAGATGTGAGGTACATAAGATACCAAATCATATCCCTGTAAATCGGGGTCTTTCTTTGTGATTGACCTTTCATATAGAACCTTTATCGCTTACCCTAGATACTGTGGCCAGGCTGCTGTCCCATGACAGGAGGTCTATGATATACCTCATCCTAGTATCAACTTTATGCATGACGGTGGGTGTAGCACATGACAATGGTACACCTGAATTTACCCTAGGTACTGTGGCCAGGCTATTGTGCGCCATGATGGGGGGTCTATGATAGACCCCGACCCAGTAACATCTTTATGCATGATGGTAGGGTAAAGTTCATTGTTATGACGGAATGAAAAGATGTAATGATGAACGTATTAATGGAATTCATTTTTATTAGAAACTAAGAAAAGAAGAATAAAGTGAAGAAAGAGGAAAGAAAAAGAAAGAAAAGTATGTTTTATTATAAAACTAGAACTCACTCAGCAATGCTGACTTTTATGTGTATCCAGTTGGCAGGTGATGTTGCTGAGGATGGCACGGGGCGGCTACTAGGATCTTTTGGGATGGCATTCTTTTGATTAATGTTTTTGCATTGTAATGTGAACGAATGATGTTTTGAAATGAACAATTGTTTTAACTTGCAAAAGCATTTAAAAGGAAACGAAAAGTTATTTTAACGTTCCGCTACAATATTTATGAATGTTAAATGTAAAGTTATATGTTTTATGTGCAATGATTTACTAGCTCTAAGCGTCCCGGGAACGGGGCCTTACAAGTTGGTATCAGAGCCAAAGTTTAAGTGAAACGGGTAAATTTTCAAAATAAACCTAAACTTAAACTGAGAATTGGACAGAAAGGGAAGGGAAACCAGTCCGAGTAGCTGCGTTCCATGAGGTATTTTCTTAAATTTAACAGGTATTATGTGTGTATGTGATGTGGTTTATGTGCTGCTTGTAGATTTAGATACTGATGTAGTCAGGACAGGTAATGTGGGGTATGAAGAGTAAAGTAAGTGGCTAATCACAACTGGCCACTGTAATTAGGGACTTACTATACTTGACATAAACTATGTTGTTCCCTTGAATGACTATGTTGGTGTTTATATATTTTAGTGTATGTTAGAGGATGGCCAGTGGTAGATCTCCTAAAGCCTCACGTGGTGGTGGACGTGGTGGTGGACGTGGTGCTGAACCACGGGTCACGAGAGGAAGGCCTAGAGCCGAAAAGGTGGTTCATGAAGAACCCGAGACCCCTCATCCGGAGGGCGGAGATGAGAATGCTAACCTGAGAGCCTCAGTGAAAGAGGCGGTTGTGGAAGAAGTGCATCAGGTCATCCAGATGATCCTACCATCTGTGGTGACAGAAGTGATAAAGGTTGTTAGAGATGGGTAGAGAAAGGAAAGGAGTACACACACGGGCGAAAGGAGACAGGCCGAGACTGAAATGGTTTTCTCTGATAACGAAGAGAAAGAGGAAGAAGAAGAGCCTACGCCGGAGGTTGCACGAGGCTGTAATTACAGGGCATTCCAACCGTGTAAGCCCCCTACTTTTGATGGTAATGGCACTGCTGCTGCTCACCGATGGGTGAGAGAAATAGAAGTTGTTCTAAATATCAGTGAGTGCTGAGAGGACCAGAAGGTGAAGTTTGTTGCCCATTCGTTTGTGGACTCGGCTCTATGTTGGTGGGATAATATAGTCCAAGCCGAGGGTAGTCGGGAAATTGGGAGAATGAGGTGGTCCGAACTAAAGAAATTGGTAATTGAAGAGTTCTATCATCACCGAGAGATGGATAAGGTGGAAAGAGAGTTCCTGCAGCTGGAACCAGGAACAATGACATATCAACAATATACAACCAAATTCAATGATATGGCACGTCTGGTGCCGGATCAAGTGACACCCTTGTCACGAAAAGTCAAGAGGTATATTCAGGGCTTGCCGGCGGATATACATAGGCATATGATTGCCGCCCGGCCGAGCACGTTTAGGTTAGCGGTGGATTTGGCAGGGAGACTATATGATTAAAGAATGGTGGTGGTGACCGAAGGTAGCAAGAAAGGTGGTAGTGATCAGAATTGTAGTGGAAAGAGATTTGGTCGAGGTGGTGCCCCTATGGGTAACAAGAAAGCATGGGTGGACGACCAACGTGTGATCACATCTGGGGCGGGATCGAAAATGCGTGGTAGATGTGGGAAGGAGCATACTGGGGAATGTAGGCTGGGATCGAACTTATGCTTCAAATATGGGAAGACGGGGCATATAGCAAAGGACTGTCATATGGTCTGATGTTTTAACTGTGGCGTGGAGGGCCACATGAATAGATACTGTAAGAAGTCGAGGGCTGAGGGTTCCGGGGTGAAGAAGACTGGAGGAGAAGGACTGAGGGCGAGCGCCAGAGCATTCACAATGACGCAGGAGGAGGCTAGGACAGACCCTGATGTTTTGTCAGGTACATTTCTAGTAAATCAAATTTTATCCTATGTGTTATTTGTTTCTGGTGCTAGTAAAAGTTTCATTTCTACTGCTTTCTGTGCTAAATTGTGTGTTAGTTGTAAAAATATAGATGTGCCCTTTGATGTAGAGGGTTGTGACGTGGAGTTGGAAGGTCATAAATTTCTAGTTAGACTATTCGTTATGGCCTAAGGTGGTTTCGATTTGGTTCTTGGGATGGATTGGTTAGCGCATTTTAAGGCGAACATTGGTGTCGCAAAAAGATGATTCGGTTGACAGCGCCTGACGGGAGTATGGTGACGGTTTATGGTGATCAGGTCATTATGATTCCGAAAGTGATTTCGATAGCGGTGGTGGAAAAGTGTATGAGGCGTGGATGTAGCGCCTACTTGGCTTATGTGAAGGATATTGAAAGACCAACACCACAGCTAGCCGATGTCCCGGTTGTGTGTGACTTTTCATATGTGTTTCCAGAAGACTTACCAGGAGTGCCACTTGAACAAGATACCTAGTTTCAGATTGATTTGATACCGGGTGCCCAACCTGTTGCCAAGACACCGTATCGGTTGGCTCCTACCGAGATGAAAGAATTGATGGATCAATTGCAAGAACTGCTTGATAAGGGGTTTATCAAACCGAGTATCTCTCCTTTGGGTGCTCCGGTCTTATTCGTGAAGAAGAAATACGGTAGTATGAGGATGTGTATCGACTACCATGAGCTGAACAAGTTGACGATAAAGAACCGATACCCCTTACCAAGAATTGATGATTTGTTTGATCAGCTATAAGATGCCAGTTGGTTCTCAAGGATAGATCTTTGATCGGGCTACCATTAACTGAAGGTGAAAGAGCAGGATTTCCCAAAGACAACATTTCGCATGCATTATGGTCATTACGACTTTCTTGTTATGTCTTTTGGGTTGACCAATGCGCCAGCTGCTTTTATGGACTTGATGAACCGAGTGTGTTGGCCAATGTTGGATAAATCAGTGTTTGTGTTTATCGATGATATCCTGATTTATTTCAAGAGTGAAGAGGAGCATGCCAGTAATATTCGAGAGGTGATGGAGACATTGAGAAAGGAGAAGTTGTATGCTAAATTCTTCAAGTGCGCATTTTGGTTGCGCAAGGTTCAGTTTTTGGGTCATGTGATGAACCCCAATGGGATTATGGTGGACCGGACAAAGATGAAAGCAGTGATGCAATGGAAGTCTCCAAAGACGCCATTTGAGATTCGTAGTTTCTTGGGTTTGGCGGGCTACTACCGAAGGTTTATTCAAGACTTTTCAAAGATCACTTATCCACTAACCAAGTTGACTTAGAAAGATGTAAAGTTAATATGGGGTCAAGCTCAGGAGAAGGCGTTCAAAGAATTGAAAGCGAGATTGACTCAATCTCCTATTCTGTCATTACCGATGGAAGTGAACATCTAGTGGTTTATTCAGATGCTTCCTACTCAGGGTTGGGGTGTGTGTTAATGTATAGGGGAAAAGTTATAGCCTATGCATCCCAATAGTTAAAGGTTCATGAGGTTAGCTACCCTACTCACGATTTGGAGCTAACAACCATGGTCTTTGCGTTAAAGTTTTGGAGGCACTACCTATACGGTACAAAGTACACCATATTCACCAACCATAAGAGCTTGAAGTACTTCTTTGAGCAGAAAGATTTGAACACGAGGCAGAGAAGATGGTTGGAACTTATAAAGGATTATGATTGCGAGATCCATTACCATCCGGGCAAAGCCAACGTGGTGGCGGACACCCTTAGCCGAAAAGAAGGCTCGAGCCGATTCGGGTGAAAGCATACCAGTTGATCATGACCTCTGATGTGATGACGCAAGTTAAAGAGTTTCAAGATGAGGCATTGAAAGAAGATCATCTTAACTCGGAAAGAATGAGAGATCTGGTTGCGGAATTGGGTGAAAACACACTTGGTGTTAGAACCCGATTTGGACGAATATGGATTCCTTGTCATGGGGATCTACGTATGAAGATTATGGACGAAGCTCACAAGACTCGATACTCCATTCATCCCGGTGCCACAAAGATGTATCAAGACATGAAGTAACATTATTGGTGGCGGGGTATGAAACGCGACGTGGTGGAGTATGTGAGTAAATGTCTTATTTGTCTACAGGTGAAGACTAAGCATTAGAAGCCGTATGGGAAGATCCAACCTTTGGATATACCGGAATGGAAGTGGGAGCACATCACCATGGATTTTATCATGAAGCTACCGCGTACCTCGAAAGGGTATGATGCCATATGGGTGATACTTGACCGTTTGACGAAGAGTGCTCACTTCCTACCGATCCGCGAGACATATTCATCTGAGAGGTTGGCTGATATTTTCATTAAGAAGATTGTTACTCGTCATGGTGTTCCGGTGTCTATTGTGTCTGATCTTGACACCCAGTTTACATCAAAATTTTGGAAGAAATTTCACGATGCTATGGGGACGAGGTTGCATATTAGCACGGCGTATCATCCCCAGACTGATGGTCAGTCAGAGAGAACCATTCAGACCTTGGAAGACATGCTTCGGGCATGTGTTATCGATTTTGGAGGATGTTGAGATGACCACTTACCGTTAGCTGAGTTCTCGTATAACAACAATTATCATACCAACGTTGGTATGCCCCTTATAAGATACTATACGGTAGGAGATGCCGAACACCCGTATGCTGGGGTGAAATTGGTTAGAAGGAGTTAGGAAGCATTGAAGTGATAGAGGCTACGACTGAGAAGCTTGAAAGAATCAAAGCCTTCATGAAGGCAGCCAAAGATAGACAAAAGTTGTATGCTGATAAACTACCTAGACCGATTGAGTTTAAGGTGGGTGACCAGGTTATGTTGAAGGTCTCACCTTGGAAGGGTATCATTCGGTTCAGAAAGTGGGGCAAGTTGAGCTCAAGATACATAGGACCTTTCCGAATCATGGCTACAGTATGAGTGGTGACCTATAGGTTAAAATTACGAGATGAGTTAGGTGGAATCCACCCGACATTCCATGTATCTCATCTGAGAAAGTGTTTAGCAGATGAAGATGTGATTGTTCCACTGGAGGATATCGAAATAGATCAACGGCTCAATTACGTGGAGCAACTAGTGGCAATCATTGATCGAAAGGAAAAGAGGCTGAGGAATAAAGTGTTTCCTCTTCTGCATGTACAGTGGAAGCACAGGAAGGGATCCGAGTCTACGCGGGAGACTAAAGAAGAAATGAGGAAGCATTACCCACAATTCTTTGAGGAATAACAAGTTTCGGGGACGAAACCCAAATAAGGGGGGTGGACTTGTAACACCCCGTTATTTTTATTAAAAATTAAGAAAGAAGAATAAAGTGAAGAAAGAGGAAAGAAAAACAAAGAAAAGATGTTTTTTCCAAGTTGAGGGGTAAAAAATGTCCAAAAGGACAAAATCTTTAAAAAGTGAGTGTAAAAGGTGGTATGGCCACCCATATGCCACACACAACACCAATCTTTGGATTTTAGAGAGAGAAAGTAGTAAGTGCAGCAGAGAACTCACGGTTTAGAAGGAAGAACAAGAAAGAATTCGAATTCAAGGTAAGATTTCATGGTTTTATGATGTTCTCAACCGGTTATGTCCTCCGTTGTATGCTTATATGTGTTTGTATGTGTTCAGGTATGTTTTTAGTGGGTTTCTAGGTGGTTGAACTCAATTTCAAACGAGTTTGGAAGAAACCATACTCAAGAGCTGCAAAGGTGAGTTCTAGAATCCCTCTTTTTACATGTTTTAGATGATTTTGGGGAAGGGAATGCATGAATGTATGTTTTTATTAAACCGGGTTCTAAACCAGTATGTATGTATGTTGTATTTATGTTGTGATGTTGAACTATGTTCATGCTTATTGATGTTATGGTTGTGTTTCTAAGGCTTAGAAGGTAAGATTTAATCTTAGAACATGATAGATGGTGTTTGGGAACTGAATCTGATGTTTGGGTACGAATGGATTAAGAATAATTTCCTAAGTGTAGACAAATGCGGATGAAAGCAAATGCGGATGGAAAGTTAATGCGGATGACCAATGCGGATGAGCATTAAATAAGTATGTGAAATGCGGATGATCAATGCGGATGAGCATTGACTAAGTATGTGAAATGCGGATGATCAATGCGGATGAGCATTGACAAATGCGGACGAGTAAGACCAAATGCGGATGAGAAAGTGAACAAATGTGAATAACAAATACGGATGAAGTATGGGAAATGCGGATGAACAAACACAAATGCGGATGAACAAAAAGGGCAATGTGGATGAACACCTAGAATATTTTACGACTTCTTGGGAAAAAGTGAAGTGTAGGCTTTGACTTGGGAAGATTTACGGGGGTTATGTAATTTAACTTTTGAGGTCTTAGATGTTATGATGGGCATGTTATGATATATGATTGATGCTTATGCATGATGATGATGTATGATGTTGTATGATTATGCATGATGTATGTGATG
>BJCM01201368.1:0-15256 GCA_018326385.1 Flaveria bidentis | reverse complement strand
CCGTCATATTACCAAATTCAAGTATTACACTACATCTATCCTAGGTAGATCAACACGTTTAGCTCATAATTAAGAGTGGGCAGCCAGCAGAAAATATAATAAGCACCATATCACCCATATTAAACATCATTTAACGCATCAAATATCCAAGATCAATCAATAATTCATTCAATGCAATAATTATCTATAGATCAAACGACAAACAATCATTCAAAATAAACACAAAACGATCAAGAACAATTTTAATTATGTCTAATAACGTTTAATAACGATAAACAAGAGTGAAAATACCGGAGGACAGCCGTTAATCTTTCTTTTCCTTTCGTGCCTTCCGATCGCGAACCAAAGTTGCTGTCTTTCAGTCGCGAACCGCTGCTGATCGGCTTGTGCTGCTGATCGCGATTTCTCTTTTTTCTTCCCTGCTGCCCGCGATTCCTCTTTCTGCTGCTGCTCGCGATTTGAATCTGGAGTATTAGGCTGCTGCTCGATGCTGCTCTCTTGGCTGCTGCTCGATCTTTTGCTGCTGCTGCTGCGCCCTTTTGCTCTTTCTTTTGCTGCTGCTGATTGCTCCAAAGTTGCTGCTGCTCTTCTCCGCTGCCTGATTGCTCCCCAGTTGCTGCTGCTCGATTCCAATCTCTGCTGCCTTTCCTGCTGCGGCCTCTTCCCCTTTTTGTTCCCCTGCTGCAGCTTCTTCTAATTGGAGTATTAGGGCTGCCTCCTTTTAAAATTAGGGCTGCATAATCTCCATTAATTAGATATTAATATTAATTAAAAAGGCTTTTTTCTTTTTTTTTAACAAGTTGGGCTTGAAAAAGGCTTGTAATTAAAAAAAACAATAAACCTATTAAAGTAATATAAAACTAATAAAAACTAAATAAAAACTAAGTAAAAACCATATAAAACATGATAAAAACGTAAGAATAAAAGCCGTGTTTTACAACACATCAGCATTCTTTCATTACGTTCCTCTTTACATTATCTTCCACTTTATGTTACATAATACTTTTCATTTCATTCATCAACATACAACGTAAAGCCAAGGAAAATAAACATACAAAACAAGGAACATAAACATAACCATATAAAACATCATGTAGATACATCATGTTCCTAGTTTATGGTCTTAAATGTAAAAGTTTTTCATTTCTTACACATGTGTAATGTAACTATTCAATGAAATATGATATGCTTTTGATGTTTGTTTGTCTTTGAATATTTCATATTATTATTGTATTTGATATAATTCATATGTATGAACATCATATATAGGTTTGAGGTTGTTATTCATAGTTCTAAGTCAATAATGATTGGGAAATGTGTTCAACTTATTCGGGTGGTTATTCATGCTAATGGACCATACTCATGGACCATATGCACGAATGAATCATACTAATGGACCAGTTGCACGACTAAATCAAGAGACTGGATTAGTCGTATGACTGAGACATAAGGTTGATTCAGTCGCCCGACTTAACATTCAGTCGTGCGTATGAACCAACCACAAGAGTCTGTCGCACTATGAATGAAAACTAAAAACCAATAAATACCACTTAATTCGTGGAAAAACGCGAGACTTCGAATATTCATAACCCTAGCCGTCCATAGCGTCCTAAACAGCCAATCCAACTTCAGAGTTCGTTCCTGATCGATTTCTAATCAATTCTTAACGTTTGTTTCATCGTTAGATAGATCAGGTTGTCGTTCTCACTGATTGGATGGCCTATCAAATAGGATTACGCACTATTTGATCTGGTCTCATGCGGAATCCGTTAGTACTTAGTACGTAAATGTTCCTGACAAGTGGTATCAGAGCTTTGGCTCGTGATTTTGCGTGGATTCAATTGGTTTTGGTACTAAAACCTACGTTTTCAATCAAAAGAGTCACCTTTTTGCTTCAAAAAGTGTTTTTGATGATTGCATATGTTAAAGTTTTGATTGTTCATCAAATGGTAGATTAGGGTTTCTGGAAAATTCGTATTTTGTGTCAAAGCATGCAAATATTCAATTTTTCAAACACAACAACCTTCAGTCGCACGATTGGACCATTCATACGACTGAACTCATTTGTATACTCTCATTCGTACGACTAAAATCAGTTGTATCTCTATTCACACTATTAAGCAGCTCCAATTGGTTGATTACAATCGTCCTGCTAATTCGCACGACTAAATCCAATTGCATGATTGAATTCATTCGCACGAGTGACCCATTCGCATAGCTCAATTGCACGAGTGAATCTGTCCTGTTCCAAGTTTACCAAGTTTAAATCAATGGAAGCCCAGTTTTCTACATTCACAGCTGGAAAGGACTCGCGTATCCAGAACCTTCTACTTCTGGAGAATGAGATTGGAAACCATAACAAACCGCCAAAGGTGTTAACTTTGGATAAATACCCATAGTGGAAACAACGGTTTGAAATCTACTTGAATGGAGTTGACCCAAACCTTTGGACATCCATTAAGACTGGTTACATGGTACCAGTCAGTGCTAATGGAGTTTTATTGACTTTGGGAGGAATGAGTGAATCCTAGAACACTCTGCATAATGCTGAAAAGAAAGCATATGCCTTGTTGACTCAGTATATACCTAAAGACATATATTTCATCAGTTCTCTGAGAACAAGCACTCTATGAAATTATGGGAGGCCTTGGAAAAAAGATACGAAGGAAATTCAACTTTGAAAGCACTGAAGGCAAAAGCTCTTAAGAAGGAATTTGACAATTTCTCTCCGATTGGGAATAAGAGCTTGGATGATATCATTAATCGATTATGTCATTTGATGAGTGAGTTGCACACTCATAGCGTGACCACATCCATGGAAGATAAAGTCTCTAGCTTTGCTGATGGTCTGCAAGACAAATGGGATCCATTTGTGTCTAATCTAAGACAAAACGACACTCTTGCTACTTTAGACATAAATGATTTCATTTTGAAGTTAAGAGAGGAAGAACTACGTATGAAATACAAGTCAACGAAAGGATCCTATGTTCAGAATAATACACTATACAATTCAGTTCCAACTCCGGCTGCTTCAGGCGCACTGCTACAAATGGCGTTTATGTCCAGCTCTTCTGCTTCTTCTCAAAGCAGTGCATTAGGAACCATAACGTCAGGGTCATCTGGAACCCAATACATAGTTCCTGAGGCAGATACTACCAAGTTGAAGACCGAGAATCTCGGAAATGTCACCGTGGAAGTTGCTAAAGAGTATGTGGACCTTCTAGCTGTTGTTGTTCAATCTTATGATGGATTAGTTGCTGGTAAGATTGGAAACTGTCATCTTGCTGACAAGAACTACGAGCAAGTTGATGAAATTGAGCTAGAATGCATGGATATTGTGTGGGCCTTGGCTAGTGCTGTCAGAAGAGCAAAGAAGTTTGTTAAAAAGACGGGGCAAAAGCTAGTTGCCATTAAAGATACGACATTTGGATTTGACAAAACCAAAGTCACATGCTTCAACTGCGGTGAAAAGGGGCACTTTAAACGTGAGTGTGTAAAGCCAAAGAAAATGGGAAATGGAAATTTGTTTCCTACTTTCAACAGTTAAGAAAAGGATAAGATTGGAACTTCATCTTCAAGTAAAGATACAAAGGCTTTGACTGCTCAAGGTGATGAAGGTCAAGACTGGTCTTTTCGATTTATTTCTGAAGGTGATCTAAACATTGCTTTCGTTGATGCATTGGATGATGGATCTGCAAGTGAAGGAGAAATCATAGTTGAGCAACTTTCAGATATCAAAGAAGCTATGGAAGTTGTTGATCATCTTGTTGGTGAAGAGCTTAGAGCTAGGAATTTAAAATCTCTAGTCACCGAAGAGTTTGACACTGCTTTGATGGCTGATTCGTCTGATTCCTCGCAGGTAAGTTCTAAAGACCAATTATTTGAAAAACATGCTTGTACTGAATGTGACAAATTTAGGGAAAGCATTGATCTAAAATTTACTAGGTTATTAGAACATAATGATAATCTAGTAAATGATTTACAACTCTGCAATGAAGCAAATCGTGTTTTAAACATAATGAGTGCAGCTCCAAAGAAAAGATAGAACTTTAGGGAAAACAACTAAGGGAAAATGAGCTCGTTGCCTTAAATCAATTAAATGACATCAAGTTCTATTTAAATTCTTTGGAAGAAACTAAAAAGGAAAACGCAGTTTTGCAAGTCAAAGTTGAATCATTAAAACAAAAACTGCACAGTTTGGCATGCTCTTCTCATATTATTCAGAACCTAGTGAAAGAACGAAATGTCGGGGAAGGTCTAGGTTATAAGGTAGTACCGCCACCACATGAAATCCTTTTGAACACTAAATGTAGACCAATTAATAATAACCCTGTAAAGGATCATATGGTGTCTACTCCTCTAGTCAGTGATCCAGATTCTACGGGTAAACCTGTGAAATCTATCACTAAATAGAAGGATTCTACTTTGGAATCAAAAAATAAAATACCTGTTGAGGATTTGGATGATAAAATTGAAAAGGTTAAATTAGGGTCAGGTTCACAAACGTCCACTTCAGAACCTAATAGGTCTAATCCAATGAACCTTAATCGTGTTAATCATCAAAATCCTAATAAAATGAAAATGAAAGATGTTCAATATTGTCAAAACAATTAAGTTTGTTAAAGAAGGCGAAACATCTAAACAGGACGAGAAACAACCCAACCGGACATATCTGAAACCCCGACCAAACTCAACCCCACATCACAACTTTCTTCAAACTTTTGAAGGAAGATCCTGCTACAGTTGTGGAAAACGATGACATATTTCTCCAAATTGTCCTTATTATCAGACACCTAAAAAGAAAGTTAACTTTCTGATGAAAAACCAAGATCTTCTAAGGTTACACCTAAGATTATCAGCGAACCTAAAGTTCAAACCATAAGCCAGTCGTCTTTTTACCACAAACAGGCCTTACACAAGACAAGTTTATGGAAGAAAAAAAAGAAATGTGTCTGTTAGTGTGGACAAGAAGAAGAAAGATGTGCCCTAATCCTCTAAAGGACAGTGGGTTAAGTTCATGATGTGTGATACCTCTGGGACACCCAAGCCAGTTAAGGCTTGGGTCATAAACCTGAACTAATCAATTCCTTTGTATGTGCAGGATGTCAGCTACAACACTATCACTAATACTTGGATTATTAATAGTGGGGCTTCCAGGAACATGACCGGGAATTCGTCTCTCCTTTTCAACGTCAAGCAAATTAAAGAGGGACAAGTATCATTTGCTAGGAATAAAGGAGGTTACATCACCGCTCACGGTGAAGTGGGAAACAGGAAAGTGATGTTTGACAAGGTCAACTACGTTCAGCAATTATAAAACAACTTTCTTTCAGTGTCCTAAATCTGTGATAAGGGATTCAAGGTTGTGTTTGACAACAAGAAGTGATACATGTTGAAGAAGGAGTATGTTGTAGAGGAGGACAAAATTCTAATTTCAGCTTCAAGATATAACGATCTGTATGTCTTGGATCTATCAAAAGCCTCCACAACTAAGTCTACTATCTAGTGCTTCTTGTCAAAGGCAACAGAGAGAGATTCAGTCTCTTGGCATAGGGTAATGGGACACATTAATCCCGGGAAGATGAATCAATTAGTTCAGAATGATTTGGTGAATGGAGTTACAGTCAAGAATTTCTAGCTCCTAGATTTTGGCATAGCATGTAAGAAAGGGAAACAGACCAAGAAGTCTCACGAAGTAAATAAAGTCAATTCTATCAACATTCCTCTCGAGCTTCTATACATGGATCTATTTGGCCTAGTTAGCACAAAGAGCATTGCTGGTGATTGGTACTACTTTGTAGTAACTGATGATTACTCAAGATTCTCTTGGGTGAAGTTTCTGAAAGCCAAGTCAGAGACATTTGAATCATTCAAGCATCTAGTCACTACATTGGAAACACTCTACAAGCTGAAAGTAAGAAAGATTCGATCAGACAATAGAATAAAGTTCAAGAATCAATGGATGGAGGCATTCTAAAGTGAAAAATGAATTGTTCATCAATTTACTTCTGCCTACACTCCGTAGATGAATGGGGTTGTTGAAAGAAAGATTCAGAGCTTGATAGAGACAGCAAGGACAATGTTAGCCGACTCTAAACTGCTTATTAATATCTGGAACGAGGCAGTGGCTAATGCATGCTACACTCTCAATCGAGTCTTAGAGGTCAAACGTCATGGAAAAACATGTTATGAATTGCTTTAGCGACGTAAACCCAACTTGTAGTATCTAGAACCATTTGGAGCACCATGCATGCTGTTAAAGAAAACTCAGACTAGGAAGTTTTGTGAGAAGGTATAAGAAGTTATCTTTCTTGGATATAGTATACCAGACAAGAGAGTTAATAACAACTCAACGGGTCAGGTAGAAGTGTGGTGCAACATTGATGTCCAAAGATACACCACCCCCTGCTGGCAAAGGACCATCCTTCTTCTTTGACTATGATGGATTTTTCAAGTCCTTCAATCTACCTCCTTCTCATCCTGATGATGATGATTTATCTGCTCAAATGATGTACGATACTCTGAATACTCCTACACTAGACTCGACATCATCGGTTCCATTAGATGATAATTCTAGCCCTTTAGGGGGAGAGCTTGAGGTAAGTGAGTCTTCCTCTAATGATGAAGCAGTTAAGACTGCAAATATGGACCAGGAGGAATAGGTTCCCGCTACTGAAAGTACACAAGCATGTGATCTTGATGCCACTAGAACTTCTGAACCCCATACTCTAATAGCATAGAAACTGAACCTGGGATTCAAAATCTGGATAATGAAGTAGTCGTTCCTACCACTCCCGGAACTCGAGTTAATGTGTATCATCCCCTAGACAACATCATCGAGGATATTCTATCGGGAGTTCAGACACAAAATCATCTATACTCAGCTGATTATGCCACAATCATGGAAAAAGGATATTTACATGATGGTGCTTATCGATGTTTTGTGTCTCAATTTAAGCCAAAATATGTAAGTGAATCTTTAAACGATGAGGCATGGGTTAGTTCTATGCAAGAAGAACTCCTTCAGTTCAAGAAGTTAGGAGTATGGACTCTTGTGGACAGACCAAAAGGTGCAAAGGTGATTGGCACTAAATGGGTTCTCAAGTGTAAGAAAGATGACCAAGGGGTTATAATCAGAAACAAGGCTCGGCTTGTCATTGAAGTGTTTAGACAAGTCGAAGGCATTGACAACAATGAAGTGTTTGCACCCATGGCAAGGATGGAAGCAATTCATATCTTCTTAGCCTATGCATCCTACATGAAGATCAAAGTTTATCAATTGGATGTGAAAAGTGCATTCCTTTATGGTGAAATCCGTGAAATTGTGTACATCAGTCAACCTAAAGGATTTGAGGATCCTTATCATCAGGATAGAGTTTATAAACCGGACAAGGCTCTTTACAGGCTTCATCAAGCGCCTCGAGCCTGGTATGAGAAACTCTCTACTTATTTGATGAAACATGGTTAATGCGGAGGGGTCATTGACTGCACATTGTTCATCAAAGAGAAAGATAGTGACTTACTACCGGTACAAATATATGTGGATGACATAATCTTCGGTTCCAAAAATGAAGCATTGTGTAAAGAATTTGAATCCGTGATGAAAGCTGAGTTTGAGATGAGTGCCATGGGAGAGTTGAAGTTCTTTCTTGGGTTACAGGTAGATCAGACACCAAATGGAATCTTCCTGCATCAGTCCAAATATGTAGGAGATATCCTTAGTCAGTTCGACATGGAGAATGCCACTATTGCTGGGACTCCAGTTGCCACGAACCATGATGTGGCACCCGACGAAAATGGTGATCAGGTAGATGCCACTATGTATCGAGGAATGATTAGATCTTTGATGTACCTCACAGCCTCTCAGCCTGATATTATGTACGCCACGTGTCTCTGTTCTAGATATCAAGCTAAACCAAAAGTGAATCATCTAATTAGGGTAAAAAGAATCTTTCGTTATCTGAAGGGTACTCCAACACTCGGGTTGTGGTATCCACATTATGATGACTTTGAACTTACAACATATAGTGACTTAGACTATGGTGGTTGCAAGATGAATTACAAGTCAACATCAGCCGGATGTCAGTTCTTTAGAAGACGCTTAGTCACCTGGCAGTGTAAGAAGCAAACATTTGTTGCTCTATCAACATGTAATATGTTGTTGTTGCAAGTTGTTGTTCACAAATCATTTGGATTCAACAACAAATGCGAGACTACGGTTTGCAATTTTCTAACACCCATATCTTTGTTGATAATTCTGCTGCAATAACTGTCACTAAAAATCCGGTCCAATACCCAAAAACTAAACACATCGGTATTAAATATCACTTTATACGTGACTGTTTTGAAAAGCAATTAATCGATGTTGTTAAAATTCATACGAATTTTCAACGCGCCGACCTATACACAAAAACTTTTAACAAACCTCGATTTATATATCTGGAGGTCAATGGCGTGAAAAAGAAAAGTGTTGTGATTCCAGAAGAATTGAGTTCTTAGTCCAACAAGTTTTTTCTTATTTTTTTTAATTTTATTTTCCTATCTTTCAAAATCTAAAAAACACAAAAACATTTTCGGTTTTAGAATTTTAGAGGGAGAATAGTTTAGTTTTAGTATATAATTACTTAAAGAAATGGGGGCAGGCAGATAAGCTGAAAGCAAAGAAATCAAATCTGTGATATTATTTAAAAAATTATGGAAAATGATAGTACACAAGGGACTAATTGTTTAGGACATCAAAAGGATTTAAATGATCAAAATACTATATTCATATTATAAGTCTGATAAGTCTAAGCAAAATAAAGGAAAAATGATAGTAAACTAGTCTGCTACTGAGGTAACATAGAGAAAGTAGGCCTAGAGGTTGCTAGTTTATTATATGATATGTTGGTAGATTCAACACAATAGACGAGTAGACTTCATTGGTGAATCAAATTCAAACTAATTTGTTCAACTTGCTGTGGGTTTTCATCTTATCCCTGGTTAACACAATCAATGCATTTCCAATAAGGGGTGATGAGCAATATAAACACCACAAATGTGTGTAGGTTACCATAAAAATGAGCAAAGAACATGGAAAAACTATTAAGCGCAATCAAGCTAATAACAAATGTTGTTGGTGCATTATGTGCTAAAGAAAATAAAAAGTGCTCTAACAAGAAGATAGGTTGTGTGTCTCTCTACTGCATGATGGCATTGACCTGAGGATAAGCATAACCTAAATATT
The DNA here is from genome assembly GCA_018326385.1 of Flaveria bidentis. NCBI lineage: Eukaryota > Viridiplantae > Streptophyta > Magnoliopsida > Asterales > Asteraceae > Flaveria > Flaveria bidentis. Next base: position 6,030 of record BJCM01201368.1, on the reverse strand, counting down.
CTAGAATTCATTGTTGTTTGTGCCTCTCTACTGTGCGATGGAACCGACCTGAGGCTTGGCATTTCTTTGAAAGCTCTTAGAATAGTTTCTTCTTTTCAAATACCCGTAGATCTCTCAAATATCTCCTGAGGAATATTGATTACCATATAAGTGTGGGATACACAAATGCTTATTGAATTAATAAAACCTAACTCATCGCCAATGTGAGTCAAAAGTCTGTGTATGGATTTTAGTGGACAAATATACTAACAATCATCATGGCTGCAACTCTCAACAGTCAAAATCATTGTGTGCATCTTATAGCTCTAGTATGATTTCCTGAAAGTGCTATTGAGTCCTAGACAAATAAGAATCTAGTATTCAAATACATATAAAATGGTCACAAATGATTATGATATACCTGTATGATTCCATATTAATCTTTCCCGAAATGATAAAAATAAATTGAAGTTGTTCTACTCAGGAGGAAAAATCGGTTAGATGATTTCTAAAAGGTTTCAATCCACCTCAAACCAAAAACACAAAATATGTCTTGTTTTGTTTTAATTGAAATTGTTTTTTTGTTCGTTATCTTCATTGCGTCGATGTCGGACTATATAACTAGATGAACTCTGTGAGTCACAAATTAAAAGGATCTCGTCTAAGGTGATCAAATGATTTTCTGTTAAAAAAGGTTATGTCTGAGATGATCATTATTCATAATGTTATATATCAAGAGTTAAGTTTTGAGTGTATGGAAATGTATGAAGTCAAACTCATAAATATGAGCCAATCGCACGATTGAATCATAACTATGAGCCAATCGCACGATTGAATCATAAGTATAAGCCAATCACACACTTGAACCATAAGTATGAGCCAATCACATGATTGGACCATGAGTATGGGTCAACTATGCGATTGGATCACAAGAATGAACCAATTGTACGACTAGATGAAGGAGTCTGAGCCAGTCGCATGACTAAAACCCAGTCGCACGAATGAATCATGCGTATGGGTCCAGTCACACGACTAAAACTTAAAACAGTATAAAAGGGGGGTTAGTCGATCATATTCCCTACCACCCTTCAAAAACTCAAAAACCGCCTAATACACATACACTCTGCCAAAAATTTGATTATTGTGACTACTTTCTAATTTTCATCCTAACCGATTTCTGATTCATCTCAGGTACTTTGAAACTGAAATCTGATCAAATGAATGGATTAATCGAACCCATAATGACCGAAAATGATTAAAATCAAGAACTAGGACAATACCTAAAATAGACCACTTAATGGACATAAACGTTGATTTAAATGACACTAAGTGCTATTTTGAGTCCCTACGAACCTAATGAATCTAAACATGAAGTGTATTGTAATGTTTTGACAAAGATTCAAAGTTATGGTGTCGAACAAAGCAAGATGTGAATAGACACGCAATATGAACCTCAGTCGCACGATTGAGCCAGGCACATGATTCAATCGCATGAGTGAATCAATCGGTGACTCAGTCGCATGACTAACTCAACCGCATGGCATAGCATACGACTAATTTCAGTCGCAGGCTTAATCGTACGATTAAACTCAGTCGCAGGCTCAATCGTACGACTGAACTCAGTCGTATGGTTCAATCGCACGATTGAACCAGTTGATCAAAATCAACTAAAATTCAACTGTTATCTCGTATGAACAAATCTAATGTTTATGTTTCTTGTGTTGCAACAATATGGCTGAGAGATAGAATATGAACACCAAACACAACATCTATGCTCATCTAGATGCTGCATCTCGGAACACTTCTGAGTTCACCAGGATTATTTCCTTCCTGCGTAGATCGAGGATCTACAAGGCCATCTCTACTCCATGCACACCATACCGATCTATTCAGCAGGCTTTCTGGGAAAGTGCCATAGTGCACAGGTCCATTGAGCCCCACTATATCTGAAGCTCTATATTCGGACAAGAGATTGAAATCAATGAAGACGACCTGAGGAGAGTCTTGGATTTGGGGGAAGATGGGGCCCATCCAACCAAGCTGCACCCCTTAACTATTCGTGGTTGCTTTATGAGGATCAAGTATGCTGGTGACATCAATGTCGGGATGTTGAACAAGAGCAACATGTGCCCCCAGTTCAAGTATCTAGTGTAACATCTGCCCCTTTTGGAAAATAGAAACTCAAACCCGAATCTGTTTGGGTCGATTTTTGGAAAATTAAATACATTAATTAGAAATTTAATTTATTGTAATCCTTCAAATACAATAATATTACTATTTATTCAACTTCCATTTATTAAATCAATTCATCGTAATTTCATGATTTCTAGAATAAAATTTTATAAATTCATGAAGTTTATTTGTCATTTATGAGTTTTAGTTATAAAACTTAAATAAAGGATTAAAATAGAAGATCATTATTTTTACAAATATGTAAGGTCAATAAAATGATATTAATATTTATAAGATTTTAAATATTCAATTAAAATAAATAATCAAATTACAAGTTCTATTTATATTTATAAAGTCTACAAAGATTTAATAAAAAAGAAGTTGTTAAATTAAAATTAAAGTTTTAATAAATTTAAAGTTTAAAATGTAAGTATTCTTTTATTTATTTAAATTATGTAATTTTATATTTATTTCAAATTCCAATCATAACCCCTTTTAAAAGACTTATAACTCACAATTAACACCATTCATAACCTACTCCTAACCTTAACTATAAAAACAAGCCTTAGGCCTCACTTTTCATTTGCTCATTCTCTAAAAATCTCACTCTCATATCTTTCTTTTATACGTTGTTATGATCAATTTGAAGAATTTTATTTTACAAGAAATTTCAAGAATTCTTAATACCAAGGTAATCTTTTATTGCTTTTATATAATACATTTCAATCATCCTAACATCCAATTGTTCTCATGACTTTATGTTTTTATTATTATTCTTTCTTTACCCAAGTCTCTTTTTATTTTAATCATTATCATTTGATCATTAACATTTAATAATCACTAACCTTATAACAATCACTGATATTATTAAATCAAGCTAACAACACATTAACATAAACAAATAATCTCGTTTGCACATGTACGGCTATGCCGCCGCATTCGGCTATTCCACAAGATTATTTTTCTAAGTGATGTCTATGCCAAAGTCTTGAAATATTTTTATAACTATAATGAAGACTAATATACCATATATTGACATAATAAATTATTCTAACGCGTTTCATGATTTAACAATTTTAAAATTGCACATAAGTGACTTACTATAATTCTGGAAGAATATAATCTGATTTCAATCGACCATAACTTGATCATAAAAAAATAAATTTGAATTAAATCAAACTCCAATATTAAGTTCATTGAATTTCCTTTACAACGACAGTTTATACGTCTTCAAACTCAATCGGACGACTCAATAATAGCCTTCACAAGATAAGTGCGCATTTCAGCATCTTCTATCTTGTGCTGCTTGTTTGACCTATTTAAAGATCTTTTCATAAAACCTTTTCTGAATGAAAGTTGTCCGAAAGACTTTGAGCTAGTCAAGTATAAATTTTTATAATTTTATGAAACCGTTTGATTTTTTAAAACCTGTTCGAACACATACCAAACATTCTATCCAGAATCTAAAATTGATGCAATAATTCTTTTTTCAATCTACCTTTCGCTTTTTAGCATTCTCTAAACATCCTAACTCCTTTTAATGAATTCCAACCTCAAGTTATTATTTTTTTATCATTCAGGGCATCACCTTTGACTCTTGACATCCAAGCTTTCTTATGTACTCTACAACCATCACTATACTTGTGAGTTTTCCATGTGAGTTTCCCATGCCCACTTTTTACTTTATTTCACACCTTTTGAGGTGAAACATGTTAACCTTGTAAACTTATACTTGTAAACATCTTGATACTTGTAAATGCATATGCAATTCATCTTTACTTTTTGTTATGTTTATTGATATTATTATGAGTGTTATATGAGATACATTATACGTTGACAATCATTAACTATTGCTAGCCTGGCGACATCATAGATCTATGGGCCTGACAAGCCTATTTGGTTCTAAAGGCGAAGTATTTCCCCTCCTGATGACCTATGACTTGTTCATCATAGGAACCAAGTACACTTAGCCAATCATATAAACTTGTAATCAAGTCGAGGTTTGGTTGTAGCGATATGTGTTCTATAAACTTGCTAACTCATAACCTATGACATGAATTGCTACTTGTATATCTTTTCATATATATGTATGTTTAACCGATGAGAACTCACCAACTTTCAAAGTTGACCATTTATTTTTAACGTGTTTCAGGTTTGATACTTGAGGATCTCTTCGTGCTCATATAGGACTTGGACTTAGTTTAATTGAAAATCATATGTTGTTATTTATATTTTATTTGTATTGTAATGTTCAATGAAAATTATATTTAATAATATTTCAACTTATTAAGTTCCATGTGCTATGAACAATCATTTCCCATTCGTCCGCCTCAATGATTCTATCGTCGTTCGGGGTGTGACAGATTGTTATCAGAGCCATGGTTATAGGGAATTAGGTTATTAGAAATAGAATGACCTAGACTATAACTAAGTACCCTTACACATGAGTCATCTCATGTATTTTATATGCTTAGATAGGATTTTATGTGCCTTATGTGTTTATACTTGATTATGTGATTATATGCCTTATGTGCTTATTCTTATACTTTGAATCTTATCAATGAACACACGAACCTTAAATCATATTCTAAGGCATTATGTGCCTAAATCAAATGGTTTTCAAAGTGTGCTTGAATTGTTATTCATGGTTTTCAAGTCTCGTCAAAGTCTATGTACTATAACTTGAAACATGTAATGCTGGAAGAGTGTGATGCCTGTATCTCGAGGTGTTTTGTCTAGGCAAGGTATTTATATAAATCCAAATCAACCGATGGATCCATTTACCTTACCTGGGAACCCTTAGGGTGATTGTCCGCTTATAGGTACGCATGTCTTCATTAAGTTTGTAGTTGACCTAATACTTTGATAAGTCAACGTATTGCTTTAATTTGTAAACCGAACGTTACACTCGAAACATCTTGTTATTTTGAATCTTTTTATGATTGATCTTGTCTTCTAGGAACTTAAAACTCATTACCTAATTCTCATAACGAACCTTAATAATCTTTTTGAATGTCTTCCCCTCAAAGCCACACTTAATCTGAACATTTCAATGATACTCTTATTCTGAACTTAACCATTAATCTAAACAAACACAATTTTGATACGACTTTAAACTAATGTAACTTTGAAACCTCAATGATATAGTAAACAAGAATCGATCATCTAAGAACCATATCAAAGTTATTTGCTTTGAGGAGCTCTTATGAATTCATATCTCCTCGAAAGTTGTCTTAAGAATATTTCTCGTGTTTGTCAAGTCGACTCTCGTATTGATCTGATACTTGGTGCTTCACTCGTAACAAAACTTCCTTAGTTTTCATGTACCATCTAAAATGCAAAAGCTTGTCAACCAAAAGGTCTAAAGAAATTGATGATCTATTCACCTTGTCAAGAAACATATGAAACCTCAAATCATGGAATTAACAAACTTAAGCGTAGCGAAATATCATAATTAAACTTATTGAAATTAAACTCTCCTAAGAGTGTCCTTGTAAACACAAAATGAAATCTAAGTTTTCAAATAACCTTGAATTTAATTTTCTCATGATTAATTTCAGGACGAAATTTTATAAAGTAAGAAAGACTGTAGCATCTGCCCCTTATGGAAAATAAAAACCCAAACCCGAATCCGTTTGGGTCAATTTTTGGAAAATCAAATACATTAGTTAGAAATTTAATTTATTGTAATCCTTCAAATACAATAATAATACTATTTATTCAACTTCCATTTATTAAATCAATTCATCGTAATTTCATGATTTATAGAATAAAATTTTATAAATTCATGAAGTTTATTTTTCATTTATAAGTTTTAATTATAAAACTTAAATAAAGGATTAAAATACAAGATCATTATTTTTACAAATATGTAAGGTC
>BJCM01201356.1:0-17871 GCA_018326385.1 Flaveria bidentis | reverse complement strand
AATTAACGATAAACCATTTGAAATTACAACCATTTAACAAATACTATCTTTTATAATAAAAGGGATCTTTAAACCGATGTCTGTGGCAATGACGACTACTACTAGTATTCGGATCTACGTAAGATCTGATGCGTGTGTCCGCTTGTGTGTGTGTGCTACCCATGACCGAACCGATACAACCCGAACCGACCAACATTATTATATACTTTATACATATCACCTATGCTAAACGTTAACTATCAATAGGTGTTTGATCGTTCATTCCATCCTACCTTTGGAAACTTTCATCCTTCACACCTATCATCTATTATGTGAGTTTCGTAGCCCCTCTTTACTCTTTTACAAACTTTTAAACATTTATAAACATGGGGGAAGAGAATGCTCATCCAATTATTTTGTAACTAAACATCTTTTCTAATGGAAGTTTACCTTTACTATTATAAACAACTTGTCTATTGATTGATTGTATTATGATCTATGACCTGCACTAAGCTACAATCTCAGAACTAGAGTAGTTGAGGAGTCAACCAATGTGACCTTCAATGAACACACTCCTAGTGTAAATGGTTATGGTCCTAATTGGCTATTTGATCTTGATTTAGTTACCATCTATGTTAACAAATCTTGTAAGAATGTTTTAGGATCCATAGATATACTACCTAAAGGTGATCTTGATCTAAGATTTGAGTTGAGAAGACCTTCAACACACATCATTTCAGCTCTAGTTGTAACTAACCCTACAAATGGAGAACCTATCAGCACAACAATAACAAATTCAGTTGATACATCTGAGGTGCCTTCAAATTCCAGCTTAGAGGCACAAAACTAAGATGCAGAAACTTCAAATGTAGGAGAGAATGGTAATAGTGACAGTGATAAAAAATTTCTAGATGCTGATAACCATACCATTGAAGATAACATCAATTATATCACACACTCATTCGATCAAGTCTCACTTGATAAGTGTGCTGATGTGGTGGGAGAACCCTCAATGCCATATCTAAAATTTTCTAATTTAGATCTCTCTAAGGAACTGGCTATGATTCCTCAGCTAAGAATTCACAAATCTTATCCTACTATAAATATTATTAGAAATGTTGATTTAGAGGTAAAGACAATAGTACAGACCCATGATGCAAATATATGTCTCCATTATTGTTTCTTATCCTAAATAGAGCTTAAGAAGAATGATGAGGCTTTGAAGAATAGAAGTTGGGTTGAAGCAATGCAGGAGGTGCTGCTTCAATTCAAAAGGCAAAAGGTTTGGAACCTATGTCCCCTTCCTCAAAGGAAGACTGTTATAGGAACCAAATGGGTTTTAGGAATAAAAAGGATGATAGAGGACTTGTCATAGAAAACAAGGCAAGACTAGTTGTTCAAGGATACACACAAGAAGAAGGAATTAACTATACTAATGTGTTTGATCTAGTTGCAAGACTAGAAGCTGTTAGGATATTCTTAGCTTTTGCTGCATTCAAGAACTTCAAGGTCTACCAACTTGATGTCAAGTGTGCTTTTCTTTATGGAGTGATTGATGAAGAGGTGTATGTCAAACAACCACTAGGGTTAGCAAATCCTAATCATCTTGATTATGTTTGCAAGCTTGATAAAGCTCTTTATGGGTTGCATCAAGCACCAAGAAAGTGATATGAGACTCTATCTCAGTATCTCTGACAGCAAGGCTACATAAGAGGTACTATAGATGGAACTCACTTCATAAAAGGAATAGATAATGACTTAATGCTAGTTCAAGTATATGTAGATGACATCATCTTTGGGTCAACTAATCCAAAGCTCTATAAAGACTTTTAGAAGCTGATAAAGGATAGATTTGAAATGAGTGACATGAGGGAACTCAATTTCTTTCTAGGAATTCAAGTGAATCAAGTTGAAGATGGCATCTTCATAAGTAAGTCAAAGTATGTTCAGGACATACTTAAAAGATTCAACATGACTTATTGTAAGGTTTCTAAGACACCCATATCCAATAACCACTCCCTTGGTACTGATCTTGAGGGAGAGTGTGTGGTGAACACATTTACAAGCTATGATTGGGTCTTTTATGTACCTCACAGCTAAAGGGAAAACCTTAACTAAAGGCCCAATGATAGAGCTGGAGAGTCCTATCTCACCTATAACCACTTCAATAATTCATTCCCTTAGTGACACACTTGCTGGTGAAGGTGTATCACAACTTCTATTTGGCCAGAGCATGGATGCTACTCCAAGCAATGAAGGCCAAAGCTCTCTCCACCCTGAGTCACAAAGGTCTGTGGTGATAAAGGGAAAAGGAAAATGACTCATGAGGAGATTAAGGAGGAGAAGAGAGAGAGAGAGAGAGGAAGAGAAAGCTAAGGGGAGATAGTTCTGTTGGGTCTTCAAGATTCATGCAAGCTGCAATAACGGGTGCCTCCAGACCAGATACTTAGAATGATAAGTTAAGGGCAGTCAGATTGCTTACTTACAGAACATGAACTATAACATTGATCATATAATCTCCCTCCCCTTAGAGGAACTCAATGAACTGGCAAACATTAAAGTGTCTAGAGAAAAGAAGAAAGTAGAAGATGCAAGATTGCTTCTTCAGATCAAGGAAGAAAAGAAAATGAAATGACTCTACAAACATGTTCCTACTTTCTCATCAATTCAAGAAAGCCCTACCTCAGGTAGATAAAGAAACTGACAATATAAACATGATCAACTACTTGAGTGCCACAGGTCTCTACCAGGCAGATGCACTTCTTTCCCTGGCATTTGAGTAGATTGAGGTTGAGTATCTCACACAAATTGAACTTTAAATACTCAAAGAGTAGAAGGAAACAAAGATGAAATTAAGAGAAGAAGCTGCCAAAGCAAGAGCCATCATCTAGAAAAGTCAAAAGAAGTCTGCTGATAGGTATAGGATGATGAGCTTCTTGAAGCTGTATAGATTCTCATGAAGGATATTTGGCCCTATGTCTCTATCCACCATGGATGAGCACATAAGGGTGATCAAGCAGAAGATTAAAAGAAGAGAGCTCATTGATTTACACTCCCCACCAAGTCAATCCCCTTAAGAAGTGGAGGTTAAGGTCAAACCATTTGAGAGAAATCAACCTGGACCTCCTACTGAGTCTCAACAAGCTTCATCTTCTGATCCACAGTAGGGTCAACCTCTCTCTCCTTCTGAACCTGTGAAGGACGTAGACCCAACTGAGAAAGACAAGATAGAAAAAACATGGTGTTGCAAGCCAATCTTCTCAGTTAAAAAGTTCTAAGAGGAGGAAAAGGATGGCCTCTAAGCCCAAGCCTAAGAAGAAGAAGAAGACAAGGTCATCCACCTCTAGACCTCATGATAAGTCAGAACATTCTAAGGAAATGCATCAAAAGCTCAAACAACTCTCATTCAAGTAGCTCCTCTTGCAACAAGAAGACCTATCTTATCCTGGACTTATTCCACTAATCCAGAAAGATGGAATGTGATCAGAGATCAAGGTATTGAAGATGTCTACACATGGGATGATATGTTCAATCTACCTTTACATTATCTCTTTGAAATATGAAGATACTATGAGAGTCTGAGTGATCCTGACCAATTGATGAAGAAAGGTATGGTTATTATCATAATGAGGATTGCCAACATCTAAGATCTTTATATGTTTTGATAGCATCAACCTAGGGGGAGTTTGTAAGGTTATATAAGGGTTGATGGACCTAAAACATCCAAAGTCTTCTTGCATGCATGCACTGATGTGTAGAAGTAGAAATGCTTTAGAAGTTGTACACCATGTACTAGAAAATATTCTAAGTGTAAAATCTTCCAAAGCCAAGAACAACATCTTTTGAAGCTTAAAGTGAAGTCTTCCAAAGCTTCAGAGACAAAGTCTTCCGAATCCTACAAGTGAAGAAAAATTTCCGAATCCTACAAGTGAAGAAAAATTATCTTCCAAAGACTTGTGAATACATTCTTTTATTTGATGTACTTTACCATAAAGTTGAACCACTTTTGCTGCAACTCTGTTGACTCACTAACTTTCATTAGTTTGTGAATAGGTCTACGCTTTTGGTAAACTGTACATTGAGGTCTTGAGTTTGTGCTTTCTACTTTTTGTACTTTTATCCTTTTTGTAATATATTAGGATATGAGCTATGTCATGTCATTGTCGCTAGTCAAAAGGCAATCTACCTTTTGACTCTACATTTGATTTTGTTGTCTAGTTCAAATGTATCCAGGTGGCTTCGAAAGCATGGCCGGTTGTATGATGTAGTATAAGTATCTCAGGTCTTTTTAACTTTAGAAATATGCTTAACACTTGTAAAATAACTTGAGAGCAATATACAACATTTTTGAAAACCAATTACTTGTGTTGTTCTTTATTCAATCTCATACTTTACATGTGTTCTAAGTATCATACTTGGGTGTTACCTATTCCCTATTTAATCAGTTAAGTGTTCTAAACATCAGTATTCTTATTATGTGTTATGTTGTAAGTGACCAAACCCATCTTAAACGGTCCTGCAATATTTTAGTTAAAGAAAATGGAGGTGAAATATTATAGACTAAATTATGTACTTGAGTGACTGCTTTGAGTATTTATAGTCATGCTAGAATGGTCAATGAACAACTCCATAATAGAATCCGACTAATATTAAAAATGTACTACTATAGTAGCAAAATGACTTTTAACAAGTATAAAGATAAACACAATATTTACCCTCACAAAAGTAAAATAACCACCAACCTTACTTAGCACTATATATGTCAAAGACCATAATGCCCCATCCATAAGACAAAAAGCATTCATAAAAGCAATTTTCATTCTAATACCAATAAAAAGTCCAACAACACAAACATAAGTTGAGTGATCGTATTCAAACCAAATACCATCCAAAAGTCAAATAACATATAAAAAAGTCAGTCAACCATAATAGAAACTAAGCACCATAAAAGTCAAATGATATTATCCATACTAAATACTTAATTGGGTTCCTCTTATATTTAGCTTTTACATTGGATTTCCCCTTCTCTATTAACGTAAAACTGGCATTCTTCTTCCGTTTTAATATTTGAGTGGTAGCAATTGAATGATTTTTATTGTGACCTTTTTTGCGTTTATTGTAAGTAATGGATTGTCCAACCCTTTACATCTTTCCTCCTTGGTCCATACTTTGACTTAACTCATCACTTGATTTCTTTCTCTTCTTTTTCAATCTGCCAATAGGATCTATGGGTGTGCACGGTGCGGTTCGATTCGGTTAATGCAATTTTTGAAACCAAAACCATGTGTAGTTAATACCACTTTTTTAACCGTAACTGTAACCGCAACCGAAACTTCGATTAACCACACTTTTGTTAACCTCCAGTTATGGTTAATTTGCAGTTAATTTCGGTTAATTGACCATTATAGTAAACATATGCTTTAAAATCTAAATATTAACTAATAATTTATTGTTAGGATAGGTTTGGACCAATTTTATAAGAGTGTGCACGATATGGTTCGTTTTTAAGGTCTTGCCAAAACCGAAACCAAAGTCGGAGTGTGCATACAACAAAGTGTGCATGCATTTTGCATTGCTTCTGTTTGTTTATGATGTTTTTTCAATACATAACATAATCCACTATGTAAATGTATATGTATAAATAAGAATTAAAAGGATGAATATATGAAATTCTAGTAAAGTCACGAGGAGTATTTTAAAATTATTGTGCAGTTAATGCAATTAATTTGTACATCTAAATTGAAATCGAACCACAATGTGCGGTTAATCGGTTATGCATTAACTGAACCATCAGTTAATTGTTTGGTTATGATTCAGTTAAATTAGTTAGTTGCTCACCCCTATTAGGGTTATGATGTTTAAGTGGTAATAAAGTTGTTGGACATGGAGATTTTAACCATAACTACCTTGCCATTAATGGGTCAATCTTATTCATGTACATCCTTTTCCACATATCTAGTCAATAGCATGAATCAACCCAAGTTTCCGGAATCCCCACTACATGACCATTATTTGACATGTTCCAACTTCTAGCAACTACATGTTTACAAGGGTATCTAGTTAATTCCCATTTCCTGCAAGAACATACCTTTTATTGACTGTCAACTGTATAATATTCTACACGATCACTAACTTGAAACTTGTTTAATCTATTCCATGACACCTTAATTTTTTTAGCTTTTGATTTGATGTTATTACAGACTCTAGTAGTAGTTGGTGTTAGTACACTCTTGTTAGTTACCTTTTAATCATTCATAGACTTCTATATAATGCACTCCCTGATGTACTCCAAACATGTTATGATTGGCTTGTCCAAGTCATCTACAAGCTTCTTGTTGAAAACCTCACACAAGTTGTTCAAAAAAACATCACCTTTGCTAATGCCTGTTGAACAATATATTAATTTACATACATAAAATTACTTTAATATGTAACATAACATCATAAACTTACATTTGGTTCCACAAGTGTTTTGTAACTAACTACTAAAATGTGATCAATATCAATGTCTTAGTAGGATAGATATTAATCAATCATATGCACCTTGATTAAATTTCCTTAACTACTCCACTATTAGTTGAAATTATGGGATTGTAGTTGCTTTGCAGCTCTTCACTAGAAATCCCTATACAAATTGCCTTTCTAACTCTGTTTCATATTTTCATGTATACACCTTAGCCATTATCTATGTTCAGCACAGACTAAGCCTTTGACATAGCTAGTATAATACCATAAAGTGCAAAAAAATATTAGAAATTTTAAGTAACACAAATTTGGTATATTAGATCACTAACCTTTTTTCAGTCACTTATAAATGTAAAGTTCGATCTTGAATCCAAATCAAGGCCATCACCCAAACACTTCGAGAACCAGGTCTTAAAAGATGTGTTTTCAGCTTCTACAATAGCATATGCAACATGGTATATACTATTGTTTGCATACACATCCATAGCTGTTAAGATTTGACGAGGCCATGGGCTTTTCATGAAACATCCATCTAGTCCTAGAAGCTACCTCATACCCATATGAAACTCTATTTTTAGAGAACCTAGACAAATGTAAATCCTCTTAAACATCATATTAGGACTAGTTGAATCACAACAATATTAAACATCTATCTTTATAGTGGTGCCTATGTTTGTTGCTTGTAACTCCATAACTTTAGCTCTAAATATATTCATTTCAAAGATATGAAGTTCATACCATTTATGTATCTCGTGTTAAGAACTTCAATAGGGAATTAATGTTAGTAGAATTAATTCTTGAACTTTCTTAGCTAAGAAATTAGCATTGTAGTGTTTTACATCTATGGTTTTAGGAAAAGTATGGATGTTAATATAGGTTCCAACAATCCAAGTTTCATCTTTAGAGAAACATAGAAAAACTAAGAGAAATAAGGTTGTATATCATTTACCTTATTTTCAAATTGATGTATGCTTCCTTTTACAAATCACCCTAAGCCGGATTATATCATTTCTAATGATATGCAACTACCTTCTACTCTTTATGGCATGAACATAGATTTGTTGCTTCACTATTTCTTTATTTAAAACAACTTTACCTACATAAAAGTTAAACTTTTGACTTTTAACACCCAACTAATTATTTTTATCTTTCCATTTTCAAAATCATCATGATTAACATAAGCAACCTCATCATCTCCCTCCTTACTATATTCTTTTTCTTGTGCACCACCTCCAACACATTCTTCATTCCTATCAATATTCTACATAAAATTTCTCATATCTACTTCACCTTCTTCAAGTAATTATTGTTTATTAACCATGAAATCACTTTCATCACTATCACTATCACACTTCATTAGTAACATAAACATTTGAATCCATGTTTGAGATACTTATATTAGTTTCATGTCACTCAAGAAAGAAAGCTTTGCCTTTTAGCTTTCTATGCTCAAGGTAAACCTCAATGAGCTTATGCTTACTCATATATTGTCTCATGTTAATTATATGTTTATCATTTCCAAATTATCTATGTCCAAAACTAAGGTTACTATCTAAAATCTTATAATGTAAGTAAACAAAATCCTCTTTAATATCATATCTTAATTTCATAATCATTTCATTAAACTCGTGAACAAAAAAAATATCATCTACCACATTGACATGACTAATATGTTATACAAGGAATCCTTGTAAAGTATCCACAGTGATTAATTTGCAATGAGAAAATGATGCTATCATTTTTATAAAAAGTATGAATCATTAACATCATCAAACTTTCAATAACATAATTCATGAAAAATCTTATTGAATGCATAGTTTAAATGGTCTCAGTCCTATTTTAGTGGTAGCTTATGATTACTAGTGATAGTTTGTGATTAATTCATGAAAACTATTCTAAAATTGATAGTTGCTCAAGATAACAAACCAAAATCTTAAAGTTGTATGTGAACTCGATTGTAAAATTGATAGTTTCATGTGACAATCTTAAAATAACATAATTGATGTTGATAACTTATGACTAAACAAAAAACTTGAATTACATCAATCGATGTATTGTTACGATAAAGAGAATAATATATAAAAATGTTCAAAATCAATAATAGTCTTTGTAAAACTTTGAATTAGGACTATACTTAAAATTAAAAGAATCAAAGATAACAAGAACAATAATTGATGTTTATCAATTTTATGATAGAGATTGGAGCTTTTATGATTCAAACAATAGTCTTAATGATGTGTTTGTGATTGATTGCAAGAATTAGTAATTTTAAAAGTTCAATTCATAAAAAATACATGTAATCAAGGGTAGGATTAAAACTTTGAAAGGTGCTTCGTATATGCCAAACCACCATTTTTGTTCGTTAAACCATTAGTAACATGTTCTTCGTATGATCAAGGATGTATTATTGAAACTACATGTATATAAAATACTAACCTTTAATTGTTTATTGTAATAATAGGAGATTCAAAGATAGAATCCTTATCTTTGAGAAAAATAAGTAAAATGCTTAACTAAATGATACCATTATACTTTGGTGTGCTAGTCGCATGCTTAAGTTAACTCTAACATATAACAATAACTTTTGAACCATAAAAGAAAGAGAATTAAAAGATTAGGGATCATATCCATAAGTTATAAAGATTAGAGACCAAATTCATAAGTTTATTTTAACCATATGGACCATCTGTGTAATTTTCTCATATTTATAAATTTTGTATTTTCTTTTACAAACGCTTTAAATATATTCTAATTAACCAGTTATTATGTGTTGTATACGATATAAATTCTTAAACTTTTTAAAAAAAGAATATAAACATTACCACTAGGATGTCTCTTTTGAGGTATCTTTACACAATAAATACCATGTTTTAAGTGTTTTATTATATTACTTAAAATAATTTCCTCTAAAGCCACTCAACTATCATTAGTTGTTCTAGATTTGTATACTTATTGTTTGAATTTTAATTGTTTTTCAAATTAAGTGAGACAAATAAAACAAATATGAATAATAATTACTATTGAGTAATTATTTTCTATCAATCTAATAACTATAAAACTTGAATATTATTTAATGATTTTTTTCTATGCTATTAACTTCAATTTATCGTCAAATACTAATCAAGATTCTTTTATATTTCAGTTGTTTTAGTTTTTTCTTTAAAAAATTAACACCTATAATAATGTATAAGAATGAAACATCTAATGAAAATTGAGTGATTTTAATGAGACATAAAAAACAATTTAAGTGATATTAAAGGAACATTTAAAAAACATGGTTATTATGGATGAAATATTTCATTTTATGGATGAAATATATATTGATCAATGTTGAAGAACCAATTAAAGATAAAAAAAATTCAAATACATATTCACCTCAATTAGTATGGTAAGTGGGGTGTCAATTCCATGAAGAGCTAGTGGATGGTCTTTATTTATAATTGATTTATTCGAACAAATATATGTTGGGCATCATGTATAGGGTTTAACAATTAAAGGCATTAACTTGTTAAAGTCTGAAACCATTTTAGTTTTAGAGCAGAAGCGGTTTATACGATTTTAGTATTTAATTAAATACCCAAATTAGCAATCGAATTACACGTGGTTAAACAAAAACATAAATGCAACCATAGGATGTTAGTGATACTATCAACAATCAAAACTAAATCTTTACACCTTAGAAGCAACAACGGTTTTGCTAGTTGACTAGAGTTACGAAAAGATAAAAGCTTGCAACATTTACAATGTGATTTGAAGACCACTAGCAATGGTAGGGTTATGGCGGCAAGAAATGCCGCTCAGGTGGTGGTGGTGGTGGTGGTGTTGGTTTCGACCAAGAGGACCAAAGTCGGGGGCATCTTGACGTCTGGGGTGATTAGGTTAGGGGGTTAGGGTAAACACTAATCCTTTTGTTTATACTCATAATATTTCCCTTTTTAACCCTGATTAATTAACATTTAATAACCTTTGATTATTTCATTTAATTACCAACAATCCTCATGGTTTGTCATTTACCACTAAATTAAATAAACCTATAAACTTTTAAATGTTTAAATATTAAACTTTACACCATTTAATCTCTTTTATTAATTACATCACTAAATAATTAATCAATAGTTATGTCTCTAAATAACCAAACATCATTAATCTTTTCCCCATTTCATAAACTATAATGTATAACTTTTAGACATTGATATTTTTATTGTTGTTGTCTAAAGTGTGATTCTTTGAATCATACCTCTATAGCAACATTCATACTATCGATGATCTAATATCTAATATCCAACAGACTACAACTTGGATGATTCATCGACTAATTACCTCAATGTAGATAGTAGTGGATGCCTAGCATCATCTCACTACCCCTAGCAATGTATGACATTTTTATAGTTATCAACTAGTTCCTTGTGTTCATTTAAGTTCTTACTTAACCAAGTAGTATAGCCATGGCAACGTTATCTATTTATCTATTTTGTATAAGGAATTTTTTAACATAAGACATGGATCTATTTTTATTCTTATATATTTCTCGACCGTTTGCCTTTTCGTCTCTGAGTCGAAGTGAACAAACAAAATACTTTTAGTTTGAGAATGCCTACATGTTTTACATAGTTCAAATTAACAAGGCGTCGGAATGTCCAATTCCTATGTTCATAGGAGCATAAGATTTCTTTGACTACATACAACTCCCACTTAATCTCGAATTTATTCCAAATGTTTACCATTATAATTGTCTTTTACTACCAACGTTAGATAAGATCAAAGAACAATCTTTATTCAAAGCTAGTTCAAATATGTGCCTCGTGTTGAAGGATAGATTAATCACACCACATTTAAAAGTTCCTATGACTTATATCCATGAAGAACCTTTTGAAACTGATATCATTCTCCAATAAATATCTATGAATATTGGTCTTGACTCTTTGAGCTTTTATCTTTATTAATCAACCAACTATTCAATATAGTATTACTTTAGAATCATTCCCATGAATCTCATCGACTACAAATAGTTAGAATACAATATTGAAGGATTCTTAAATGTACAAAAATTCTAACAAAGAAACATATGTTTATAAATCCTTTAACTATTAAATCAAAATAAATAATAAAGCTAGAGTGGAGAGCAAACTAGGTGACTTAAAACATATTTAAAAAACGGATGATGTAACACCATTCCCCAACATAATCCATTTTAGGAAAATATCACACTCATCTAGTTTAAACCATAACCAAAGTTTAACAAACCTAATCTAACTTCAAATCAAATAACCATCACCATCAAGTTTTTATCTCCATCACCATCAGTAGTGTTAGGGTTCAACAATAGAATAAACTAAAGCTTATCAAATGATAATGTTAGCTGATTAAAGATCTTATTGTACAAGTTTAGAGACCAACTTGATCATAACAAAAACAACAATACAAGACAATTCAACATGACAAAGTCAAAATCAAGACAAAAAAATCAAAATTAGGTCATGATGTAACAATAGTATAAATAGACCACTAGTGCATTTTTACACGGGTGGTTTTTGTGTGTGTGTTTCTTATGATATGAATTACTACCCAAGGAGAATTCCTCCTTTGGGTGGGTTTGATTTCCATTATTCATCGATGATTTTCATTGTAATTTGTTCATCAACATTAATGAAATCATAACATTAACATCATCTCTTTGTTTATTGATTCACACACATACACCCATCTTAATTTTGATTTCTAGGTCATGATGATGATGTATCCTGAGATCCAAGATTAATGAATCTTAAATATTGACTTAACAAAATGGTATCAGAGCTATTGGTTGCTGGATTCATCTATAATTCATATTTGATTTCAACTTTATGATTTCAAGAACAAAGAATACAACAACAAAGAACAAGTCACCATTCATTGAAACCCCATCTATTCATCACAAAAGCTACAAAAAAATCACCAAATCTATTCAACCTGGTAGAATTTGAAGACTAATAATCATATTGTTGATTGCTACTTCAAAATTCAAGGAAACCGAATCATTTACATCAAAACAAAAGGAAGATCGAAATTCGAGCAGTTGTGCTTCGCACGTCCACAAAATATGATGGATATCGTGCAAATCAATTTTAAAATCATGTTGATGGTTCTGAATAGATAATGATTAATCCATGATTCATGATTTTCAACAAGAAACTTGATGATTCATATGATATGTTGAACTAGCTCTCGACAAACTGCATTCGTATTTTTCCTTCATTCAATAAAGCTGCTACTTTGTTCGAACAAATGTTGGTATTCATTGATACAATTACAGATGACGTGATGAATAATACCAATGCATGGAATCATCTAATATGGGTGTACATGCAAACTAATGCGGATTCTCATCATACTATGCGGCTAAGCGACATACAAATTCAGGTAAGCAACATACTAATATGGCGAAACATCACTAATGCGGCAAAGCCGCATACAAATACCAATGCTTTGTTTAACTCATGACCCTTTTTGTTACCAACATACAAATATGGATGAAGAAGGAAAAAATGCAGCTGCATATATCCCATAGCTATTCCCTGAATACGTACTTTATGCCCTGCTGCCTACCCCCTCTAGTCCCTGATCCGACCGTCCCCTTACTCTACAAAAAGGGATAGAATATTTACCTCACGAGGCACTGATCAACACCTCCTTATGAAAATACAACTTAAGAGAGTGGGTTAAACAAACCCAAATATATTGGGTATTCATCTTACTTGAAGAGAGAAAATAGAGAGAGATGAATATAAGTATTAAGCCTAGAATTCATACCTTCTATTTATAGGCATCCCTAACACCCACATCATTAGAGCGATATAGGTTGCATCGGACCTTAAATCTCCTCAATGATGTGCCTTGCTTTGGAGGCTGATGTGAGCTACTTTAGCTCAGTGACTCATCTACCACATGTCAATTTTTGATTGATTCCTTAGCCTTGTCAATGCACCTCGCTTCCGTAGTTCGATGCGAGAGGCATCAACCCTATTTTTGAAAATTCAATTTCTCTTAAATATTGAAATATTTCAACCCCATGCAGGGCTTTACACCTTGGATACCACCAGAAGCTGCCACCCTTTACACCTCTCTTTCAAGGGCTACCACCCATAAACCACCATTATCATGTGCATGTTTGGGTCATAGGTTTGGTTTATCCCCTCCTTTAAACAATTTTCTCCTTGAAAGTTGGGATTTATGTAAACAGATAAGTGTATTTAGCTTTCATTTCACTAGGTAATTCTCAAGTTAGTTTAGGACCCCTTTGTCCATTCTATTGAACTACTATTAGTTGGATCAACCAAACACTTTTGTAGGTTTGACACAAAGAAGAAATTGCGTACTCCTTTTAATGTTTTGATAATTCTAACTTTAAGCAACTTCCTTAATTGCCACATTCTTAAATGGACAAATATATCTTAGGGATAACATCCCTCATTCCATAAATTGTACAACACTTTTCCATAGAGATAATTTTAACATGACTTAAGAACTCTAAGGGTCGTATATGATATCTGCATAGCTCTTCTACCTATCTTAGATAGCTTTTAACCTTTGTCTAACATGTTTGATCATATGAGTTATTTCAGTATGATCTCTATAATAGTCAACCCAAGCTAGGGCTTTGCTATTATTCCCTACCAGGGGCCGCCTCCCCCAAACCCTCACTGTATCATGAATGTTTGGGTCCTACGTTTGGTTTAACTTAGGGTTTTACACACGTGTAACATAAGTGTTACATCCCTATACCTTAAGGTAGGACACATTGGTTTTCATCCCATGCCAAATCTCATAAGATGTTTTGTCTACTTTTTAGTCAAAGCTACATTAATTAATTTAGTAGTAGTCTCAAGAGTAGAACTCTTAAAGGAGTGAGGGAAGTTTGTGTGACACATCATTAATCAAAGCATATTAAATAGTGATTGATTCCAGCTCTTAGACACACTATTAAGTTATAGTGTTACTCGTGGAGTGAGTTGTGAGATTATTAAACATTTAATTAGATGTTTTCCAAACTATGTACTAAGATATTCTCCAACTTTATATGGCTAAAGTATCTTAAATGTCTTGCCTAGCTGATTTTGCATTTCATTCGGGTATTGTTTGAATATTTCAAACATTTTATGTTTATGCTTCATAAGATAAATATAACCATATATTCTGAAATCATTAGTAAATGTAATATTACATTTCTCCATTTTTACGATATTCCGAAACGAAGCACATACATCTTTATGTAAGAGTCCTATTAGGTCCTTAAACCTTTGACAGACGTCGATGCAATGAGGTTTTGGTCAACTTTTCACTCATATTTGTACATATTCATTAAATGATCTTGACCAATGGACTCCAAAATTCTAAGGTTTTGGAGTTTCTTCATGTGATTCTTGTTTATTGTCCAAGTCAACAATGCCACAAATATGTACCATTGAAATCCAAATTTCATATGATTGTTGGAAATGTTGTATATAGTGTTGTTGTTATAGGGTTTTATCTCATAGATTCCATCATGTGTGTCACACGCCAACCTTGACGGCGGAAACGTCGAGATGTGAGAGTTAAGATCGTTGATAGCAACATAACGCTATTATTAATTCCAAATATATTAATCATAAGTTTCAATTGCAACGTTACAAGCATAAGTCTCAAACAAAGATAACATCATGCATAAAAGTTAAATGTGACAAGTTCATCCATTAATTTCTCTAGGTCCAATCCTAGATGTGACAAGCTTCAAAGAGTACTAATCATACTTGAGCATTTCCTGAAACATGTTAAAAATAAAATGTCAACAATAATTTTGGTGAGATTTCCATAGTTTTCAATACATAAGTATATATAAGATGGCAATTCATGTTGTAAGTTAGAGAACAAAGTAACTATGGATGTAAGACAGAATGCACGATCAAACCTTGATAGATTTTTACAAGTCTCAAACGTTTACAAGTATATCCGATTAGCTAAGTGTACTTGGATTAACCAAGCAGGCTTGTCAGGCCCACAGATCTATGACGTCGCTAGGCTAGCAATAGTTAATGATTGTACATATATTCGACATTACATGGCAGATACAAAGTTCAACTAACCACAACACACAAGTAAATTGCCATAAGTTTACAAGAATCAAATATTTAGAAGTGCAATGATTATAAAGTAACATGTTTCACCCCAAAGTGTGAAAATATGAAAAAAGGGTATAGAAATACTCACATGATCAATAAGTATATAATTGAAGATTTAATAGAATAATAAACGTCGTTTTAACGTAGTCCTTCATAATACACCTAAAATGTATATGTATAATTACAAAATTTTAGTTAAGTAATAAGTTTTTGGATTAACGAAGACTAGAGTTCAATGTGGTATTAGGGATTTTCAAATAATTATGTTTTAACAAATGGAACCTGTTATGTTTTCATGGGATCAATATATTTATATTTTATATAAAAACATGAAATAAGAACAACATTTATAATTATTTGTAAGATTTATAAAGTTTAAATAAGGTTGTATGAAATAAGCACGATTTAAACAATAATTATAAGGCAAATGTTTGAAATAATAATATATGTAAATTAAGCTAGTAATTAAAATCTAATTTTTATAAGAATAACCTAACTATAACATTAACTTTAAAATATTAAATAAGAATACAAAGGTATTTAATTTATTATTATTATTCTTATAAATAAATTATAGAAAATAATCAAGTGGTTTTAAAATGAACAAGGTTTATATATAAAAAATGATTATTTATGATTTTTTAGAAATTTTTAATATTTATTTTGGAGGCCAAAAAGGCCTAAAAAATATATGAGGCTCCCTGGGTTCGAACCGGGGACCTCCTATATATGAGGGTGAGTGGGTAACCAGTAAACCAAGGCCGTGGCCGTGGTTTGTCCTGGTTCCCAAATCTTAAAAACAACAAATGCAAACCCCACCCAATTCACATGAACCCTAGGTCCAATTGATCCCAAATTGCTACATTAATCGATTCCATGGACACTGTTAACCATGGGGGTTTTGTTCCCCATGTTTAAACGAATATGTATATGTAAAAAATTACCCGTTTGATAATCGATTGAAGATACACACTTTGAAGAACAAACCGCGACCGGAAGGTGAGCGAAAGATGGGTAATTGTTGATGATAATTCAATTAATCTCGTGTGAAGCTTCAACAGACAATCACGAATCAAAACCCTCAATCAATTTTAGATTTTTAAGTCCGAATGATAGTGTTTGATTAGTTGCAGATTCGCGGTGAAGAGGATGATTAAACTTGATATGGATTTGTTTCGGATGAAATTGAGTGTTATGCTCGATTAATGATTGATAGAGGATCGTTTAGGTTAGTTTTAATTGGTCTATTATGATGTGTAAATGCTCGAACGGCTAGAGAGATTAAGATGTTTCGGTTACATACTCGATCCGACTAATAACGGGGGTTTTAATTCGATTAAATGTTGTATTCAAGTTCGATTCAGGTTCTAGTAAGGTTGGGGATCAGTTTTGGGTCATGAATCGGTCAATTTACCGGTTTTTGAAACTCGCCGGAGTTGGCCAGAAGTGTGGCCGGCGACCGACGGGAAAAAAAGAAGAAGTGGGGGTTGGATTTTTGCAATATTACATAATTGGTCCCTGTATTTTTTGAAGGTTATTATTTTATGTAATTCTCTTTCTTTTCAAGTTTTCAAAATGACTAAAACACCCTCTTAACTTAACTTTAAGTTCAAGATATTTTTAAGGTTAGTAACTTTAAATAATTATTATTATCATTATTATTATTACTATTATTGTTATTCTTTTTGTTATTATAATAATTATTATTATTCACTTTAATACTTATATTATTAAGTTTTATATTAAAAATTAATGACAAGCTAACAAATAAGCATAAGTAACCCACAGGTTTCATAATTGACAACTTTGGCCCTTACAAGAATAAACGACATTAACTATTAGTAAACAAGAATATACGAGATGTTACAGTCTTCCCAACTTAAGAGAATTTTATCCCGAAATTAAAAATGAAACTATAAGAATAAAAACAAGTAATTTGCCTTCATGTGGTCGTCACGCTCCCAAGTGAACTTAGCTCCACACTTATTCTTTCAATGAACCTTGATAATTGGAGTAGTTGTGGTTCTAGTTTTCTTCATAATGCGATCCATAATGCAGGACGGTTGAAGGCTTTGCAAATTACAACACAACAACACAATGAGGAGAGTAACTCAAACTCAATCAAATAGTGAACTTGATTAACCACACAGGATGATACTAAGAACACAAGTAATTATATGAGACAGAACCAAAAGAACACAACACAAGGAAATGGTTTTTCAAGATTGCAGTATATTGCTTTCTCAGGTTCTATTACAAGCGTTACAAAGCATATTAAAGTTACAAGAACAAG
>BJCM01201341.1:0-35730 GCA_018326385.1 Flaveria bidentis | reverse complement strand
CAGCTGTTGACTTCAGCTGTTGACTTCAGCTGTTGACTTCAGCTGATGTCTTCGGCTGATGTTTTCAGCCGTTGTCTTCAGCTGTTGTAGACATCTTCGGTTGTCATGATGTCTGTGGGACTTAAAGGTTTTTCTGATCTGGCTCATTGGTTCTTTTGGTCCAACAATTATTAACTCTTAGAAGAGACTCTGCTTCATTTGATCCGGGTGTAAGTATAAGTGAGTTTGAGAGAAAACAAGTGCTAAGTGACAAATACCGATCCTGCAATTGGTATCAGAGCGTCTTAGGCTCTTGATTGTAAGATCTTACAATTCTAATCATCCTGTTTTCACTCCTCCTTACATCACACTCAAACTGGCCCTGAACAAGTCTAAAGTAGAGATAGGAACAATGACCAAAGCACCCATCATCACCAGTGAAAACTTTAGGTCATGGAGTAGACGCATGGAAGGCTTCATCAAGTATCAAGACAACAAGATATGGCAGTCTATTGTCAATGGCCCATATAAACACAAGGGGGCTACACCCGATGGAAATGCTGCCATGATAGAGAAAGCCATTGAAGACTACTCTGATGAGGACCGAAAGAAGCTGGACATTGACAATAATGCAATGACTATTCTTATGACCGCAATACCCAACTCCATCATGATGGGGTTTGAGCATTGCAACTCAACTAAAGAACTGTTTGATGCACTTGCTCAGATGTACTCCAGCTCCAACGACTCCAAGAAGGACTCACTGAAGCAGCAGTTTGAGAACTTCACCTACATTGTTGGAGAGACTTTCAGCCATCAATACTTCAGGTACATGGACCTCATTTCTTCCCTTCAGTCTGTGGGAATTACTCCTCAACTTAGAGACCTCACAAGAAAGTTCATGAATGCACTTTCTAATGAGTGGACGTTCTACTGTGTCTTTATCAAGAGGACAAAAAATCTGAACACACTCACTATGACCGAACTCTATGGCATCCTTGATGGATACGGACTGGAGATGGAAAGCAAGAGAGGCCATCAGACAAGCAGACCCTTGAGTCTTCAGAACAAAGGAGGGTTGGGGACCAATGAAATTGCTCCACCACGCTCTTATGAGTCCATAAGACAACCTAGATATGGTACTGAAGAGCAAGAGGTCCCATCTACTGACCCATCTTCACTTGAGTTGAAGAATGATGCAATAATAGAGACCACCACAATGATAGAACAGGTAAATCAACCCACTCCTACCAGTGATGATCAAATCCTAACCACCAAAGCCAAAAGAAGCAGAGCTAAAGCAGCAAGAAGAACTGCCAAGAAAGTGGCTGAGTTTAAGCTGATGATTGACCCAAAACAAAAGGGTGTACTCATCTCAGCTAGATTCCAGGTGGTAGGAAACTCTAATTCAGAAAAGGGGTGTAGTACCAATAATCCTATCCTACCAAAGGATCAAAAGTTAAAGGGAAAGGTTGCTCATTTGGACCTTATCAAATGGTTCATGTGATGAAAAAGGGAAAGTTGGTTTCCGAAGCAAGATTACTTTCGGAAGAAAGTCCTTCTTCCAAAGGGAAAAAGGCTTCGGAAGCTAAAGCTATCAAAAATAAAAGAACAAAAGAATTCCGTTGAAACCATCCCAAAAGAAGACTACTTCTGAAGAAAGGGTAGTAAAGGCTTCTTCCGAAAATAAAGAAGCTTCGGAAGAATGCTATGCTACTAAAGCATCAAAAGGCTCATCCTCCATGATCAACCAAAAGATAGATTAGAAGATCAAGAAAGATGCTGCAGCCCAAACCTCTTCTTTAATGACATCCATTTAACCCCCATGCTTAACCTTTGGTTCAATTCTTTCACTATCATTGGAAGAACCTAAGACCAACAAGGCTTGGGTTTCCAATCAAAACTAATCATCTCATCTTATGTGTAGGGACATCCATATGACAAGAATAACAATATTGGGATCGTGGATAGTGGATGCTACAGGCACATGACAGGGAACAGATCTCTCCTTTAATAATTTCAACATTATGATGGAGGTCCTGTTCAGTTTGGAGGTGAGGCCGGAGGATATATTTCTGGCAGAGGAAGTATATCCAATGGAAAGTTAAAAGTTTACAAAGTTCACTTTGTCAAATAGCTTGAACATAATCTTTTAAGTGTTTCTCAGTTTTGTGATCAAAAGCATCAAATTCTCTTCACAGAACATGAGTGCATTATCGTCAAACCCGGGATGACAATTCCTCAGGAATTGGTGCTTCTTAGATCTCCTAGTAAAGGGGATATGTACAAGCTTGATATGAACAATGCTTCCCTAATGGGTGAAGTATCATGCTTTCTTTCCAAAGATGATGATGATGAGTCAATACTATGGCATAAATGAATGTGTCATGTAAATTTTAAGACAATGAATAAATTGGCTAAAAATTACTTGGTACATGGTTTGCCTAAAAAGGAATTTTTCTGCAAAGATAACTGTGTTGCATGCCTAAAAGGGAAGCAACATAGGGCATCTCACAAATCCAAAGCTGTTAACTCCATCACCACTCCATTACACTTATTGCACATGGATCTATTTGGTCCCACAAGTATAATGAGTATTGGAAGGAAATCATATAGCCATGTGATTGTGAAGATCATGCATAGGTTGAACTCACCTTAGATTAGATTGTTTATATTTTCTTGTAATAGGTCTTATGTTAGCTTACTTTTGTATGTAGTTAGCTTTATTTTGTTTTGCAGTCATCCTTTCATCCTTCTTCTCTTTCTCTTTCATAGACAACTCAGCCTCATCTTTAAGTTCCTTGAATGGATCAAATTCATCCTCATAGTTTACCTTTCCTTTCCTTTAACAATTTCAGCCACTAGTGCGTGATTAATCTTAGCTCTTGTCTTTTCAACCTCAGCACTCTAATCAAAATTAGAAATCAAAGCAATCTCCAATCATTCTGCCTATACCCACTGATTTTAAAACATTGAAAGGTCATCCTCATGATAACATCATTGGATTTATCATCGATGGAGTACGGACGCGGAGTCAATCTAGTTTGATTAATATTTGTCTCTTCTCTCTTTTTATTTCCAAAATTGTTCTGAAAAATGTTCGTGCAGCTCTCCAGGACCCTTGCTGGGTCGAGTCAATGCAATTAGAAGAAGGGATTCGCTCAAGAAGAAGGGATTGACTATACCGAAGTTTTTGCTCGTGTCACCCGTCTTGAAGCAATAAGAATTTTTCTGGCTCATGCTGCTCATAAATAGTTCAAGGTCTATCAGATGGATGTCAAATGTGCCTTCCTTTATGGAGACATTGACGAGAAGATATATGTGTGTCAACAACCAGGTTTTGAGGATCCCGATTTCCCTGACAAAGTTTATAAGCTTGACAAGTCTTTTTATGGTCTTCATTAGGCACCTCGAATATGGTATGAGACCCTAACATAGTATCTCTTAAGCAATGGATTCTCTCATGGCACTATTGATATGACTCGATTCAAGAAGGAAGTGAATGGTGTAATGCTAATTGTTCAATTTTATGTTGATGATATTATTTTCGGCTTCACCAATTCACAATTGTGTCGGGAGTTCGAGGAGGTGATGCGTAGTCGCTTTGAAATGAGCATGATGGGGGAGATGTGCTTTTTCCTTGGGTTACACGTGGAACAAAAGACAGAGGGTATTCTCATTCATCAGGAGAAGTATGTTAAAGAAATTTTGAAGAAATTCAAGATGGATGAAGCTTTTCCTAAAATGACTCCTTTTATTGCTCAAACATGCCTCACTCCTGACAAAAACGGGAAACCTGTTGATCCTCATCTCTACAAATCTATGATCAGTTCCCTTATGTATCTTATAGCAAGTCGTCCCGACATCACTTTTGTTGTAGGATATTGTGCTCGATACCAATCTGCCCCGAAAGAGTCTCATGAAAAGGTTGTAAAACAAATTTTTTGTTACCTTAAAGGCTCTTCTTGTTTAGGTCTTTGGTATCCTTATGGTTGGAACTTTGATTTACATGCTTATTCTGATAGTGATTCTAATGGTTGCAGGTTAAACATGAAATCAGTCACCGGAGGATGTCAATACTTGGGCAATTGTCAGGTTTCATGGCAAAGCAAGAAACAGACTACTGTTTCTCTCTTTATAGGAGAAGTAGAATACATTGCTGCCTCTAGTTGTTGTTCACAAGTTCACTGGATACAACACCAAATGATTGACTATAGGATCAACTTTCTCCATACACCGTTGTTTTGTGACAACGAAGCAGTCACTAGGATCGCTAAGAATCCTATTCATCATTCTCGAACCAAGCACATTGAGACACGGATTCATGCAATCCGTGATGCTCAGGAAAAGGGTTTTATTGATATTTTTCCTATTGACACAAAAAATCAAAAAGCAGATATTTTCACCAAAATATTTGATAAACCTCGCTTTTATGAATTGATCTCTATGCTAGGTCTAATATCATTTTAAAACTCTTTTTCTTTAAACTTGTTGATTTCTTTATTATTAATATAAAAATAAAATAAAATAAAAAATATAAAAATAAAAAAATAATAATAATAATTTGAAATTTCCACATCTTTCTTAAGTGTAGAAATTTAAGGGGAGAGTAATTAAATAAAAATGAAAAGAGATTTAGGAACTTGAGTCGAGATGACGGGAAATGATTGTATATCTTCTAGATATGCTTGTTTATGCATGACTTGCATTTAAAATAAGAAATGATAGTAACTGATGTTGTTATTTGATTCACATCTAATTTTTTAATGTGCAAATAATAGAAAAACAAACTGATTCTTTAATAATATGCTTGATAGACTCAGCCTGAAGAATAAAGTAGACAACAACATAATGATCTAAATTAAAATATATGCTTCAGGATGTCTGGTTTTACACAATCATTTAGGCCTGCAGGAAAACTGAGTCCGGACAAAAATTGGATTGAGAATCGATCTTTCACCCACCATGATACAACTCATATAAGTCATATCTTTGTGCCTTGTTTGGTGTATTTATGTGTCTCGTGATTGTGCTAATCTCCTCTGTTGTACGAAAGTACTGACCTGGAGTGATGATCTCCTTTGATGTACAATAGTACTGACCTAGAGCTCTCATCGGCACATGATTAAATGGTCATCTCCTTTGTTATACGTGAGTATAGACCTGGATCTCTCACCATTTTGGTCTAAGTAGTGTCAAATCATCTAAACAATTAATTCATCACAGAATGCAATATTCTGTTGATAATCACTTGCACACTAATGCACACGCCTTGCTCTTTAAAGATCGTAACAAAATTCAAGAAATCCTGAGTTTGGGTGAGGGTTTTTGCCAAATAATTTTGGGGTCCTAGCATTCTAAAGTATCTAATTGAACCTTAACAAATCATTTGATGCATGTTGAAAAAGATAGGGCTTGGGTTTAAGTGGACAAACATATCAGCAATCGTTTTTTATCTGTTTGAGAATTTCAAAAATCATTCATAGACTGTGATTAGATTCAGTTATCACTATGATCTTATTGCTTGTCGATGATTAGTTTCATCTTTGTGCTAAAGTATATCCCGAGGATGTGATCTCATGATTGATTCGGTTCTCGGTCTTAATAAAATATAATAATTTTTTCCTTCTTTCTCTTTAAATCTTTTAAGTTCAGCGAAATTATACTTTCACAGGGCAAAATTGCAGTTTTGTTTGGTATTTTCGTTTTGTGCGAAGTCAATTTCGACCAGATTTTCGCCCGACGAAACTGTAGCTTTGCCCGGCGAAACTGTAGCTTCGCTCGGCGAAACTGTAGCTTCGCTCAGCGAAACTGTAGCTTTGCCCGACGAAACTGTAGCTTCGCCCGGCGAATCTGTAGCTTCACCCGACGGAACTATAGCTTCGCCCGTGACGAAACTCCAGTTTTGCTGTCTACGAAACTATTTGCTATTTAACTCATTTTGCGAAATTACTTTCTCATTTTCGCACAATCGAAGGTTTAGACTTCTTAGGGTTGTTCCGTGACCTCCGTGTGCAAATTTGACATACTGTGATTTTGTTATCGATTGACCGTTGTATCTTGCTCATAAGTGAGTTTCGAACTCAGAACCATAACTTAATCATGTTAAACTGCAACATTGTTGGTCTATTCGATCGAGACTCTTCGTTACCTTCGCAGTTCTTATTGAAAAAGTACCAATAGTCCAGCAAAACTGAATGAAACTTCATTATTTTTTAGCGAAATTGTGAGGTTATGCTGTCCAAGCGAACTTAACAGTTTCGCTATCTAAACTTCAGTTTCGTTGTGCCGAAACTATACTTTCGGCCTGTCGAATCTACTTCACTGTCTTGCCGATACTAATGTTCCTTTACCGGCGAATCTATACTTCCGCCCGCCGAAACTAAAATTTAAACTGCGAAACTATAGTTTCGGCTAGAGAAATTAATTTAATTTTTGTGTAATCTTTATTCTTTTCTTATCCATATTTCATTTTAGCATTTAATACTTTATTCTAATGCATTTCATTTGTCTTTAAGATTTAATGGCAAATCTAAGATTTGATGAGAGAAACAACATCACAACAATCTTAGACGATACATATCGTAAATCAGCTGGCTTTAGAGTGCATTCGCTGGCTGCAAAGATCTCCTATTGCTTATGCTATATCTTATTCTACTACCATCTATGATCTTCACATCAGAGATTTCTAGAGATCAGTTGAGTATGATGCAAGAGGAAACACATAGAGGATTATTTCTAAAGATTTGGAGAATGAGGTGATTATTACAGCTAAGACAGTCTCGAGGATACTAAGACTAGACGAAGATTCAGGAGAGGAAGTTTCTATGGCTGATGCGGAGGTGTTTGAGGTGTTTAGGCGTATGGGATACGAGGGACCAGCCTTTGGCATAGGAAAAGAGATCAATAAGTCCTTCCTTTCAAATGAATGGAGATAGATAGCTCACGTCTTTATTATGTGTTTAGATCACCGTAAAGGTGGATCAGATGGGCTGAATGTAGACTTGGCAAAAGCCATGGTGTTATGATGTAGAGGAGAGAAGATAAACATTGCTAGGCTAATATTTGCATGTATGGCAGCAAATGTGATGGCGCTGAAGAAGGATAAATGGCTGCTTTATCCTAGATTTCTGCAAATGATCTTTGATGATCTAATTCCTAATTTGCCAAGACACGAGGAGGTTAAAAGGTTGGTGCAGATGAACACCCGTATTTTCGCAGACTGTTATGCCATCCATTATGATTTCAATGGAAAGATCACCCATCTGTGGGAATCCACCTGAAAGATGGAGTTATATCAGGAGGGTGGACGAGTCGGAAAATAAAAGAGCTGAGGAGACTAGGGCAAAACAGACAGATGCTGCTAAGAAAAGAAAAAGATATGCGAAGAAAAAGGATTATGACTTTGAAGAGGAGGTGAATGAAATGGCTAAACAGGTAAGGGCTGAGAAGAGAGAAGGTCAAAGAAGAAAGCTGATGTGGGTGAGTCTGAAAGAAGAACTAAACAGAGACACCAATCATTTACAAAGACCTCAAGGAGAGAGGAGAGAGGTGGATTAGATGAAGATATGATTAGAAATCTTAATAGCTCTCATGCTAATGAGCTAAGCATGATGAAAACAAAACTTACTAATCAAGAGATTAGAGAGAGTCAAAAGGATGAGGTGATTAAAGGAATGAAGAAGATGTTGGTGGATCAAAGCTTATTGATAAAGAAGCTGTTTGAGCAGATAAATGAGTTAAAAGCTGAAGTCGGCCTGCCTAATCAACTAACTCAATCTGAGTTAGATGATTTAACTAATACTTCCAAATACCCATTCCTGAGTGTGAGTACATCCTCCAGGGTAGGAGAGGGCACATCTGGTGCAGCTATTCAAGGTGTGGGAGGTTTTGGAGTAGAGAAAGAGAATGAATCTATGGAGAATTTGGAGGAGATAATAAAAGTTGGGTTTGTCAATATGGGATTTGATATAGACAAAGATTTGGTTGGTGAGGAGGTAGTGAGGGAGAAATCTGTTGAAAGGGAAGCTGAAAAAGGCAAAGGACTAATCGATGAAGAAGAAGATGATGAATAACTGGTTAACTATGATTCAGAACCAAGATTTTATAAGGTTAAAGAAAGGCCATTAGTATATGTAGCCAAAAAGGGAGACTTAGATGGAGATGTGTTTGAAATGGATAAAGAGGAATGGTTGGTCAAAGAAAAAGAGCCTGAAGAACTAACTCTCCTATTCCAAAACTTGGAAGGGTTGAGCAAAAAGAAGGCTGATAAGGGAATCAGCAGTTGGTGTTATAACCCAGCCTCACTTATGATCAAGAGGAGAGGGGGTGGTATTTCTTACATGCACAAGAGGAAGGCCTTCAAGACTTTACCCAAATAGGATCTGAGGAGGCTGGTTACATTGCCATTACTGAATGCCCATCTTAGTGAAAGAGCCTTATTGATGGAGAAGGAGATAAAAAATGGCTTGAATGACAATTATGAGTCCTTCGAATTTATGAAAGCGGAGAGAAGACGATCGAAGAAGGACAAGGATTGGGAGACTGGAATGGGAAAGATTGTACTAAGGGTGAAACCCCCAAAGACTGTGAACATGGTCAGATTGGTAGATCCCCTCCCCCAGCAACTACAGAACTTTGAGAAGTAGTTTTATGACAACAATACGGGGGAGGCGGTAATCAGAGTGAAGAATGGCGGTGAATTCAAAGTATTTGATCTGATGGAGTTGTTCAGTTTTTGTGATGAAGACCTGCTGGTTCTTTGAGAGAATCATATTAAAGCAGGTGCGGGTGATGAGACAAGAAAGGAAGTCAGTCTATTTATGACTGTGGCCAATAAGATCAGAGGTGTGAGGAAAGAGGTGAAGAGGCTTGCAGAGAGAGTGAGGGCCTAAGATGATCTAAACATGGATGTACAGGATTTGGCTAGACAGTTTGAGCAAGCTAGTGCTCATCCCAAAGGGGCTAATGAAGCAGGAAGAGACCAAGGTGAATCATTTGCTGAAGCCCCTAAGGAGGTTGTTGCAGGAGTTGTAGAGGACAAATCAAAGGCAGCAGGAGAGACTGGAGCTGACGAGACAAATCAAGACGAGTGAAGATGATGAGTTCTAACCTTGGGGAAGTATTGAAGATCATGCATAGGTTGGACTCACCTTAGATTAGATTGTTTATATTTTCTTGTAATAGGTCTTATGTTAGCTTACTTTTGTATGTAGTTAGCTTTATTTTGTTTTGCAGTCCAGCGAAACTGTGAGCGAAACTACAGTTTCGCTCACAGTCAGCTGTTTAGTTCTCTTGGCGAAACTGTTGTTTCTGCCTGGCGAAACTATAGTTTCAGCATAACAGTTTCGCTGGCAGTAAAATTGTCTACGAAACTAAGACTGCTATATATAGTTTTGATCATTTTCATTGTGAATTAATCTTGCAAAACCCTAATCATTTATCCTTGTTGCAAGTAACCTTTGTAAGCAGTAATTTCACAGAAATATCATTGTGTTTTGTTATTATTGAGTATATTGATCATTATTGTCTTACTTTGATTTAATTGTTATTGTTCTAAATCTTCATTATCCTTCTTGTCTATTGTATGTATTTGATATTGAACGATTCAACAACTCATTTGTACTACAAATCGATCAAATGGACCAACAGATTGTTGATGATTTTACAAGATTTACATGGGTATTCTTTTTAAGATCTAAAGATGAAACTGCTGAAACGTTATAATCTTTTATTCTTAAGATAGAAAATCAAATTGATCTCTAGGTTAAGATAATTAGAAGTGATCAAGGGACTGAGTTTAAGAACCTCATTCTTGACTCATTCTGTAACTCAAAAAGGATTGCCAGACAATATAGTGCCCCTAGAACTCATAAAAAATGGTATTGCTGAGAGGAGGAACATGACACTTATTGAGGTTGCTTGAACTATGTTAGCTAATTCCAAACTACCTCTAACATTCTGAGCAGAGGTAGTTAGCACTACATGTTATGTGCAGAATAGGGTTCTTGTAATTAAAGCCACATGGAAAAACCCCTTATGATCTATGGAGCAAGAGGCTACCGTTCATTGGCTTTCTAAGGTCATTTGGCTGCAGGTGTACCATACTTAACACAAAAGAAAATTTGGAAAAAATTGCTGAAAAGTCGAATGATACTATCTTTGTTGGATACTCCTCTAGCTCTAAAGCTTATAGAGTTTACAACATCAAAAATCAACAATTTGAGGAATCATCCAACATTGTTGTCAATGAGCACACTCCTTGTGTTAAGAGGAATGGCCCTGATCATATTTTTGACTTAGAATTGTTTCCAAAGTATTCTAAACCATCTTGTGAGAATGTTTTAGCTAGAACAGGTACACAAAGCAATTCCGAATATAACCAACTATTTGAGTTACCCAGACCTATTTCAAGTTCTCTAAGAGCTACAACAAATCAAGCTTCCACTATTGGCAGATCTGACAGTATAACTACCTCAAGGGATAGTGGAGCTTCAACCAATGATTCACCTGTTGACCCTCAAATTTCATCAGTTGACCCTACACAACACCAAGCTGATAGAAGTAGCATCTTGAAGGAACAGGCAACTGCTAATGCTACTTCACAACCAACAAATGATAATGTTTCTCATTTATTCAATCAGTCCTTATTGAATGAGTGTGAAACAACAGCTAGACAAAGTGTTTAAGCTCCTGAGCAAAATATGTCCAATCTGGATCTATCTTTGCAACTGGAGGTAATTCCTCGACTCAGAATCCACAACACTTATCCGGCTGAGAACAACATAGGGGATGTTTCTGAAGATGTGAGAACAAGAGGACAGACTCATCTTTGGAATGTCTGCTTGTACTCATACTTTCTGTCTTAGATGGAACCCAAGAAGGTAGAAGATGCCTTGAAAGATAGTAGCTGGGTTGAATCGATGCAAGAGGAGTTGCTTCAATTCAAGAGACAGAAGGTTTGGAACCTATGTCCGCTACCATCTGGTCAAGTACCTATAGGCACAAAATGGGTTTTTAGAAACAAGAGATATGATAGAGGCTTGATCATCAAGAACAAAGCAAGACTGGTGGTTCAAGGATACACTCAAGAGGTAGAAATTGATTATACTGATGTCTTTGCACCTGTTGCTAGACTTGAGGCAGTTAGGTTCCTTGCCTATGCTGCATCCAAGAATTTGACTGTCTCCCAGCTTGATGTCAAGTGTGCCTTTCTATATGAGGATATAGATAGGGAAGTCTATGTGTGCTAGCCACCAGGATTTGAAGACCCATAATACCCCAATTATGTGTGCAAATTGGATAAAGCTCTATATGGGCTGCACCAAGCACCTAGGCTGTGGTATGAGACTTTGTCCCAGTTTCTCCTGAAGAATGGTTACACTAGAGGTACCATTGATAAGACTCTTTTCATAAGGAAGTCTGGAAAGGATATCTTGCTTGTTATGACATCATATTTGGTTCCTCAAATGACCAAATGTATAAAGACTTTGAGAGCATCTTGAAGAAAAAGTTTGAGATGAGTTGCATGGGAAAAATGGACTTTTCCTTGGAATTCAGGTAAAGCAAATGAAGGAATGGTTTTTCATCAATCAATCTAATTTTGTTAATGACATCTTAGAAAGATTTGACATGAAAGATTGTAAGTCAGCCAAGACACCCATACCCAGAAACCATAATCTCTGTCCTGATTCTGAGGGGGAGGATACTGATCAACATCAGTATAGGGCAATTATTGCTTCTCTGATGTACCTCACAACAAGTAGACCTGATATCATGTTTGCAACCTATATTTGTGCAAGATATCAGGCTGCTCCAAAGGTGTCTCACCTAGTTGCTGCTAAGAGAATCCTCAGATACCTCAAGGGAGCACCTAAATTAGGTCTTTAGTATCCCAGGAACAACAATTTCAATCTCTATGGCTACTCTGACAATGACTATGGGGGCTGCATCATCAACAAGAAATCAACATCAAGTGGATGTCAATTTCTTGGTGTAAGGATCATCTCATGGCAATGCAAGAAGCAATCCTGTGTCTCTACATCAACTGCTGAAGCAGAATACATTGCTACTGCGAGTTGCTATGCTCAGCTGCTGTGGATTCAGAACCAGATGATAGACTACAGGTGCAACTTTATGAGCACAACTATCCACATTGACAACAACAGTGCTATCTCCATCACTGAAAATCTTGTGAAGCACTCCAAGACAAAGCATATTGATATCAGGTATCATTTCATTAGAGATATTCATGAGAAAAATCTAATTAAACTAATCAAAGTTGACTCAAATGAACAATATGTTCACTTGTTCACTAAAGCTTTTGATGAACAGAGAAGTATCTCATTACAGCCATTAGGATGATAAATATTGATTAGCCCACCTCTTTTGAAAACTTTTTTAAATATGTAATGTCTTATGTTAGTACAATCTAAGCCCTGTTACAAAAGGTCTCTCTCTAAAATTTTCAGTAAGTCTAAATTCTACCGAAGAGGAATTAACCCTCGGAAGATGTTTTACATATCTTTCGAAGCAAATTCCTCCCAAGATAATTTTCTTCTCAGAAGAGTTTTTAGTCTCGGAAAAAGCGATTGATTACATACCAGATTTACTTCTGAAGCTTATAAAACTCTCCATTCGAATAGCAATCTTTACTCTCGAAAATGGGACTCTACCTTCGGAAGTAAATATTAACTTCGGAAGACAAATTACCTTAGGAAATACTTTATACTCGAAAGAAAGACTTTACTGTGTAACGGAAATCTTTTGGGCCCAACTCCGTAAAAAGTAAAGATTTTGTTAATGATGTCGGATTATTTAACTGAACTAAACCTTACCGCCCCTATCACATCACCCACTAAAACATCACATAATCTTATCCTAACCCCATTAACCGCCTTTTCATCCTCTTTTAAATAATCCCAACTATTCACTTTCATCTTCTTACCAAATTTTACTACCCTAAAAGCTTCCTTCATCTCCAATTTACCCAAGTCCAGACTTATCTACTTACAACTTTCACAAATGACACTTAACCCTTAGCAAGTTGCACTTCTTGATTCTTCAAAAGATGCTGACTTCTCTGATATCATTTCCTTTCTTACCCAATCATCTTATTACACAGCTCTAACTGTTAACCCTATAGTTTATTCAAATCATATGAATGAATTTTGGGCAAATGGTCAGATTGAAACCCTAAATGGGATGCGGGTAATAAGAACAAGCATTTGTGGCTATGAGTTGGTCATCACCTAACAACTCATCAGGGAGCATCTCTACTTCATGATGAAGGCGCCCCCACAGAGTTCCCCAAAGCAGATTTGGACAACACCTACATCCAAATGTGATATGGTGGAGATGTTAATAGGTCTACAGTCTATAAGTTCAACTTTTCATACAACTGGAAGTTCCTGCTACATGTCGTTCTTCAATGCCTATCCAACAAATCTAGGGGATGGGATCAAATCCTATACGAACTAGGGTGCCTAGTTCATGGAATAGTGAGAAGCCTTCAATTTAATTATTCAAGATTTATGCTGACCAATCTTATAGGAAACCTCCAGCGAGAAAAATTCTTCATGTATCCTAGATTTCTCCAGCATATAATAAACTGTGAGCTGGACCAGAGTCAGCTTGTCTGTGCAGCTGCTCTGACTGTCCCTCAAATGAGGCCTTCAAAATTTTGAAGAAAGTGTCCACCAATTTCACTGGAAGACATACTGCTCTGCTTCCAGGTATGACTGAGCAAATAGCTCCTGGTGACATCCCTGTTAACCCCACAGGTGATGAACCCACACTAGCAACTGCCCTCACATTGCCAAATCTACCTTCTCACCCTATCACCTTCACATATCAAAGACACCCTAAACAAACCATTGTTCAATCTTCTCTGATTGAACAAGCTCCTCTTGTTCAATCCAAAAGGACTCGAGTGGAACAATGGGCTCCCACTCAGTCTGAGGTCTCACCATCCTTCACAATTAACCTCAATATGGGTTTTGAGCCTCCTTAGTCTCAAACTCATGAGCCTGAAACCCAAGCTCAATACCCTCAGGGTGAGTCTTCATACTCCTCTGAGCAGCCAAAAAGGGACATCCCCACCATAGGCTCAATGCCTATAGACATTGATCAAGGTCTCGAGTCACTAGATTTAACTTCTATATCCTTTACTGACCTTCTTTTCAACACTGATGAAGAGATTACATCTCTTCATGGCAATGAAGTTGATCTACAACACTCTCTCAAAGATCAATAAAGCCTAGAGAGACCTCTTATCTCTAGCCCCCATCAGCAAGCTTTTATTGAGGTGAGTCCCACTGATGTGGAGGGGACTCATGCAGATTCAGCTGCCACTACAAAAGGTGCCTCAATGGACCTTCCAGATAGTGGTAACATCTCTGAGGCTGAATGTGCGGCAACCATGCCTTTTGATGACTTTGAAAGAGACATCATTAAGCAAGGTAAACCAGGGTGCCAAGAAACCACATCTGGTGGTGAGGATGAACATACTAGGTATGTTACCTTATCTCCCTATGATTCTTCAGAAGAAGATAAGGGAGACTGCAACTCATGATTAAAGACCTACTGTCTAAAGTCTCAAACCTCGAATCAAAGGTTAGCACTTTATAGGATAGGTCTGCCACTCAGCAACTTGAGATTGACAGTCTCAAGGCTCAACTAGCTGAGAAACATATTGAGAGATCTGTTAGGCATGTACCCATTTAGGTCTCCTTGACCTCTTCTTCTGGCTCATTTAGCTCTCATGATGATGCTACCAAAAGGGGGGAGAGTGTTTAGAGACAAACAACTAAGGAACCATAGAGCCAAGCTACAACTTCTAGATACTCGACTCCTATTGTAACGATTTTTCCTGAGCCATCCCAAGTAGTCCTGCAAATAGACCCAAGGATGCTCAAAGATCTCTATAGGCTCTTCTCCAAGTTCCTATTGAGATCTTTTCTAGATCAGTCTAGCCCTGATGTGCCTATGATGTACTTTGGAGCTGAAGAGCTTCAGAGGTTAAGTGCACCTTCTACTACTGTGGAAGAAGTTGGTCAAACTAAGGTCCAAATGGAACCTGAGATTCACTTCGAAGGGAAAATAAGGACTAATGGCCCAACAACCGAAATAGTTGGGACAAATACTGCACTTTCTCAAACTTCTGAAGCTGAAGTCAAACCCACGAAAGAACAAGCTGAGTCTTCCGAAGCTGAGATGGAAGCTGCGGAAGGATTGTCCTCGTCCGAGGATCTAATCATCACAGATGCAATTCTAGAGTTGGCATCTGAGGTTAATAGTGAGGACTTTCTCTACCGACCCCTATCTCAGACACCTTCACTACCTCTATCTCAATTTGAACCCTCCATCCAAGAACCACCAAAGTCAAGCACTTCCAAAGATGATAAAGGAAAGAAGAAAATGATTGCGGAAGAGCTTCAGGAGGAGGAGAGGATGGAAAAGCTTAAAAGAAAAGGTAGACTTCAAACTAGGAAATTGTTAGCTGCTAGTTTCAAAGCAGCTGCAGCCAACCAGGAGGCAGTCAATAACAAAAAGAGGGTAGACATTATTGACAGGCTCATCAAGCTTGGAGCTGCCAATGAAGACATACTCCTACTACCATTAGAGGAGTTAGTAGAGCTAGAAAAGGCAACCAGGCTGCAGATTGAACAAAAGGACGAAACAACACGGTTGGCCTTGGAGGAGGAAAGAGAAAGAGAAAAAAGGGAAGCTGGTCTGCAGCACTAGAGGGAAAGGATATCTTTCCTAACCTCCAGAGGTTTCTCTCTTCAAGAACTATCTCCATATAATAATGATACGATCCTATGGCTCTTCAAAAAAAAGCAGGATCAACTGGAGAAAGAAAGAAGGAGAGGTGCAAGAGAGAAGTTAAGGTAAAAGAAGAAGAAAGAATAAGAAGCTGGGGTCATTACGACCAAGAAGATAGGTGAGAAAGCCTGGATGAAAGACTATCTCCGGGCTCATGGCTTCTCTGGTAGGCAGGTCGGACCTATGTCAGAAAAGACACTTCAACGAATTGTCAGCGACATCAAGGCTCGCATTCGTATGAAAAAAAAGAGATTTATAGAAGGGTACAGGGGATGATCTTCAAGCCAACCACCCAACCCCAACCTGAACCAATTCCCTCTCCATTCACCATCAAAACTGAACCCAACACACTTGAACCTAAACCATTATCCATACCTACCTCCTCACCTCAACCACCTAAACTACCCATCCTCCAACCCAAAACACTCTCCAGAACCACTACACCATAACCATCCCTTCAGCCTTCCAAACATCTCTCCTTAGAAGGGTTCAAGGCAATCAAGACAAAGCTCACCAACTACACAACCCGAGAGATATCTCTTGTGAGGAAGACTCTGTCAAACTAACTTATGTTGATAGATCTTCATGTTCCCTCACAAGAGATCAATTTCTTGATCTGCCCAGAGGAACACTGGACCATGTTACTAGACTTTTTGGTCTCAACTCTAACTCCTTAAACAATAAAGAGAAGAAGCTAAGAAGAAAGCTGGTGACTCTACTGGATACAAAGAGAGGGGACACGATTCCTAGTCAGCCCCTTGTGCCTAGAAAGAAAATTATCCAATGGAGGTTCGATGAAGCCTCTCACAACTTTGTCGTGGAGACAGAGAATGGAGAAAGCAACAGGCTGAATGCCTCCTCTTTGCTACACTCTAGTAGATTTGACATTGATGAGTTAGCAGAGAAACCATTCTCCAATCCCTCCAACTCCGAAACTGCTGCTTATATCAGAAGTCATCTTAGCAGCCTTCATCTTGATGAGCTAACCGTAAAAGCAAAGATTGAAAAGGAGTTGAAACTGAGAAAGAAGGAAGACAAGGAAAGGTCAACCACCAAAGGCAAAGCCTTTCTACAGATGGTAGAAGGCCCTAAATTGGAACCAATAGTTAGATGGGAATATGACTACAGCTCCCGTCAACTAACTCTTTTAAGAGGGTGCATATCATTCAGAGTGACAGACTGGATCTCCTATCAACTAATGATTTGTACAAGCTTCTCAGCACTACTTCAGGGAAGAACAAAGAAACAGATAAATATTTTCTTTCCCTGGTGCTGAAAGTTTTGAGAAGCAGGAACAAGTGTGGTTTCAGTAACATCAGCCTAGGGGAGTTTGTTGGATCAAGAAGAAGGCTGGTGCAACCAAAACCAAATCACTTAGACTATTTTGGTACGTCTAATAAAACACTTCCGAAGCCAAGTGTGGAACTTCCGAAGGAAATAGAGTTCTTCCGAAGACAAAGTCCAAGATCAACTTTCGAAGACAAACTCTACTTTCGAAGACAATGTGTTCACTTCTGAAGATCAAGTCTGAGAAGAAAAGATCAAAAGTGAACTTCCGAAGTATGAAAAAAAGAAGAAGTCCTCAAGCCTTGGAAGAAGTAGTCTCTTCCAAAGTATAAATGGCATTGGAAGAACTTGTTCTTCTGAAGTATAAGTGGCTTCGGAAGAACTTGTTCTTCCGAAGCTAACTACCCTTCGGAAGACACTACTATGAACCAGTGGACATAAATATGGTGTCTCTGACACTCCGCTGTAGACATCTGAGATACTGCATGGCGTTTTCTCAAAAGCCATATAGTTGACCATACTTTATTCCATTGTTCACCTTTATTAGTTAGTATAGTTACCAACTTTAGTTTGTAACAAAATGTAAGTCATGGACATGTCATGACTACCATATCTGAGATAATACTTTATCTAAGATACCTTAACTTTAGCATTGTTGTACAAGCTTTAGTCATAGGTTCCCAGCTGGTATCAAAGTATATCCAGCTATAGGTAGTAGTATATATAGTTTCTTATTGTAACTCATGTAATATGCTATTAAGAGTCTTGTAATACTTTGAGTTGAGAAGTAATATATACAAGTATCTTGAAAATTATCTATTTGTGTTTTTTTTCTACTTATTATATTATTATCAATTCTTAGAAGAGACTCTGCTTCATTTGATTTAGGTGTAAGTATAAGTGAGTTTGAGAGAAAACCAAGTGTTAAGTCACAAAATCCGATCCTACTATCAATTTAATTACTTCATAAATTCATTATCTCAGTTGGATATATATGCATCATTGCATATGACTAACTTGGAATCATCTAGTCCAATTGAGTCCATTCTAATAACAAGAATTCATAAGACTCATCCAATAAACAACATCATTGGAGATCTCAATGAAAGAACCACAAGAAGCCAGGGGGAGCTACAAAAATCTGTCTTTTCACTTGTTTTCTTTCATAAGTGGTTCATCCAAACATTACAACTGCACTAAAATATAATATCTGGATTGAAGCCATGCAGGAAGAACTTTAACAATTCAGAAAACAAAAGGTATGGAATCTAGTAGATCTTCCTGAAGGCCAACATCCAATTGGCACAAGTTGATTATTCAGAATTAAACTAGATGTCAGAGGTATCATTGTGAGAAACAAAGCTAGGCTGATTGCTCAAGGATATACTTAAGATGAAGGGATAGACTATGATGAAGTTTTTGCACCAGTTGCAAGAATTGAAGCCATTAGAGTATTCCTAGCCTATGCATCATATAAGAAGTTCTTGATTATCAAATGGATGTGAAGTGTGCCTTTTTATATGGGAAAATTGATAAAGAAGTGTGTGTAGCTCAACCTCTAGGATTTGAAGATCCTGTTACCCACATAGAGTGTATAATCTTGATAAAGCTTTGTATGGTATTCATCAGGCACTAAGAAAGTGGTATGAAACATTATCATCTTTCTTGCTCAAGCATGGATACAAAAGGGGAACTTTGATCAGACTCTCTTTCTCAAACATGAACATCAAGACCTCTTAGTTGTTCAAATATGTGTAGATGACACTATATTTGGATCAACAAACAAGAGACTATGTGAAATCTTTGAAGAGATGATGAAATCTCACTTTCAAATAAGCTTAATAGGAGAATTAACTTTCTTTCTTGGACTACAATTTCAACAGAAAACAAAAGGCATATTCCTCAATCAAGAAAAGTATATTCATCAAATATTGATAAAGTACAATCTTGCTGATACATCTTCATGCAAAACA
This sequence comes from Flaveria bidentis, assembly GCA_018326385.1. Lineage (NCBI taxonomy): Eukaryota > Viridiplantae > Streptophyta > Magnoliopsida > Asterales > Asteraceae > Flaveria > Flaveria bidentis. The sequence goes on along the minus strand of BJCM01201341.1, from coordinate 16,666 downwards.
CCTGCTTCAACAATTGATAAAATTGTACCTGATTCTACAGGAAAATCTATTGATCAAAGATTATATAGATCAATGATAGGATCTCTTATGTATTTAACTGCCAGCAGACCTGACATAATTTTTGTTGTATGTGTTTGTGCTAGGTACCAATCAGATCCAAAAGAGTCCCATCTGAATGTTATGAAGAGGATTTTTAGATATCTCAAAGGGAAACCGGCCCTTGGTCTATGGTATCCAAAAGATGGAGACTTCTCTCTCTACTCTTATTCAGGCAGTGACTATGGAGGATGCAACAACAATAGAAAATCCACAACTGGTGGATGTCAACTTTTAGGACCAATACTTGTTTCATGGAAGTGCAAAAAGCAAACAAATGTATCTGTATCCATAGCTGAGGCTGAGTACATAGCTGCTTCAGCTGGTTGCTCTCAAGTCCTTTGGTTGCAAAACCAATTACTTGATTATGGTTACAATTTCCTTCAAACTCCAATTTATATTAACAATTCAGCTGCTATGTTTATCACTACTAATCCAGTTCAACATAGTAAAACAAAGCATATTGAAATCATATATTATTTTCTGAGAGATTGCTTAGAAAAACATTTAATCAAGTTAGTCAAAGTGGACATAACAAATCGTATTACTAATCTATTCACTAAGGCCTTTGATTCAGTTAGATTTAATTTTCTAATTGAGTCTTTGAGCATGATTAACTTAGATTAATCATCATTAACAAAGAAAAGCACGTGTCTGTCCTTGGAAATAGTAATAAAGAAAATTAAAAAAAACATTAAAAAAACATAAAAAAAATTCAAAAAAAATATTATTGTCTTTATTTATTGTGTCTTTTATTTCTTCATAACATATGTTTGGGAAATGATAGTACATTGTGCATTTGCTTGCTCTCTGAGTTCTTAAATTTCTTTACAAACTAATCAAAAGTTCTTTGATATGTAAGTAGATTTCAACTTGAGTGACGATTATCCTAAGAGCATGCTTAACATAATGAAAAGGTGACTATTTGTGAGGAACTCCATTTTGAGGATCAAGCAAGTCTTATCCTGCTATGATCAATTCATCCACCTAAGCACACTATGTAATACACTTTATAACTTCCATCTTTGCAAATCATATTCCCTCTATTTTGTGTGAACAAAGACCTGGGTTTATGAATACCATGAGATACATATGTATTCAACTAGTGAAAAGATCATGACCCTTATCATTCCTCTATTTGTGTGTAAACAAAGACCTGGGTTAAAGGCACCTCTGTTTTACATATGTAAAGACCTGGTGACCTGATGATGATGATATCTAAGCTCTCAAAAGAATCCATAGTGATCAATTGTATATTAACATAAGAGCTTTTGTAATAAAGCATTTATGAGACAAATCATATGTCTCAAGATAGAATTTATAGCTTAATGTACATAGTTTCTAAGTGTGAAAAAGTGATGAATTGACTCACAAATGGAGGACAAACTCTAATGTGAATTGAATGTGGAGCCCATAATAGTTCATCTCTAATAAACATGAAAACATGATAAACAACATAACTAGTTGATCCTATACTCTTGTTTGGATTTAAGTGGACAAACATACTTGCAATCAGGACTAGAATCAGATCACATTTCAACAATCAACTCAATCAGGAAGAAGTTTAATGTCATAGTATGATCCCATTATATGTGTTTATATGCATGTTCATAAATTTAATTCAATTTTATTACTTTTAGTTTATTTATTGTGTGTAATCTTTGGACAGTCATGTGCCTTTCATGCTATTCTTCTATATAAATTTATGATAGATGCAACATCTTATCATTAATCACAAATTTAGGGGAGTAGTTAATGCATGAAAACATAAAATCTGAATTTTGTTCAAAAATCAAAGAAGGAATTGGAGCTTGAGCACTAACTTGGTTGCAGGATACATGAAGTTTTTCAAAATATAAATCTTCTTATGCATAATTGTCATGAAAACAAAGTCAACAAGGTCCAATAGCAAAAAATAGTTCTATCAGTTGATAGGACCATACAATCAAAGAAGTTTCAATTTTACATTTTTCAGCATGAACGAAAGTTATAGTATATTTTCCTGTTCAATAGATGCTACAATGCAATAAAGTAATATGACCATCCGTAGATTGGTAACCTACGAATGTGTTAATAATTAAAAGTATAGTAGTTCCATAGACTGGTAATCTATGGAAATTGAAATTATACTTCATCAAAAATTAGTTTTTAATTCCAAGTCATTCGTAGATGATCTACGGAAGAACTAAAATGTACGAAAACAATAAAATTGGTAGTAAGGATAGGGGATCCCACCTCATTTAATAAATGAAATTAATATATCCGACGTAGTATAAATGATGTTTTTGACTTGTCATTTCTATTCACTTTTTAGAACATCTTTTTCAACCTAGAAAAACGTTCAGATAAACCACCGTCCGATAATATTCAAAAAATTACCAATAACCTTTAAACCTTGCTTGATTCTTGATCTCTATTCATTAAAAGTTCATTAATATCAAGGTATAACATATCATAATCCAAAATTATGAACTAATTGATTCATCATTTCTTTGTCGAAACTATTCATATTCTTAGGGTGATGATTTTGTTCTAACATAATTTTCTTCATTCTTATGAACAGATGGCTAATAGTTTCGTAAGAGAGCACAATGTGTGTGCATTCTTAAATCCTGATGACCTTGTAGCAGAAGGATGTCAAGATATCACCAGATACCTATGACAATCTAGGCTTTTCTATGCGTTATCAGCAGAGCCTGTGATTTATCAAGCACACATTGTTGATTTCTGGAATTTAACTCAAATAGAGCAAGTTGGAGAATCTGAAGTGATAGTTGCTAAAATCAAGAATGAATGGATGAGAGTTGATGAACAAACTATCAGAAGGGCACTTGAGCTGGGAGAATAAGAAGTTGGTCACCCGAATGTATTTGAGAATGAATACATAGAGAAAGTGTTCTATCTGATGGGATATGATGGTGACTTTGACAAGGGTAAGATAAAGAAAGGGAGACTGTGTAAGCCATATAGATTCTTATGTCATACGTATCTAAAGTGCATCTCTAATAGGAAGTTTGGGCTTGACAAATTCTCAAGGCACATTTCATCTGGCACTATTGGCATTTTCGAGAAAGGACATACAACTACTCAATGTACATTTTCAATTGTCTGTTTGACCACATCAGAGTGCAAAAAGATGATAAGATGTATATGTTTCCAAGGTTCTTGCAATTAATCATCAATGTTGATATACCTGGAATAGCTAGAGATGGTGATGTGTTTGTTCAGGCACATCTAGGAAGATCTGTACTAAATAAGATCAGTGGAAAGTATGAAGAAGAAGAAGACATGCCCATGTTTGCACATGTGGCTGATCCTAATGGTAACATACCCCAAGAGTTGGTGTGGGAAGACCAACAAGATCAATCACCTGCTGATACTGAGGAAGCCTCAATTTCACCTCATCAATCACCCATACACCACCATCATCTATCCACAAAACACCAATCACCAGCCAGTTAAAACACCTTGCCCATCTCACCTATTCAACATAAACCATATCCACAACACCAATCACCAGCCAGTCAAAACGCCCAGCCAATCTCTCTAATTCAAAATCAATCACCTACTCATCAACAACTTGAAACTCCTCAACATCAATCTCCTGAGAGTGTTCATATGGAGCATGTCTCTGATACTCAGCCTCAAAACTCAGTTAACACTAGTGAGACTAAGTTGGTGTCTCAAGCTATCACCATTCCACTCTTAATCACCAACTCACAAACCCCAGTGTTGTCTATTCACACTGAACTAACATCTCCAATCCTTGATCTTCAGTAACAACTACAAAAACCTCATCAAGAGAAAACAGATCAAGCATTTGAGTCTATTTCAAGCTCAACAAGTATAGCTCCTACTGTAGACAATAAGGATGAGATTGCTAATCAACATCAAGAAGGTGAAGATGAAGCTAACTATGTTGATGTTATAGCCTATCATGAAGGTGACCTAGAAGATGATGATATCCCTGTAAGTAAAAGCTACTTGGTTGTTGAGTATAATAAACTTGTATCAAGTCAAACAAAAGGAAGGAAAGAATACAAGAGTTAAAGGGATTGATAAAAGAAAAGGATGAACAACTAATGAAACAAGAAGCATCATTGAACATATTAAGAGAAGATTCTCAAACCAACAATGAGGTAATTGATGCATTGCATGAGATGGTTGAAGAACTTAAAAATTCTGTGAAGCATGAGAAGATTGAAAAGGAGAAGCTTATGTTGAAGGTGAACAAGCAAACAATTCTCTCACAGCTCAGTTTGTTTTGTTGAAAAGGAAAAATGAACAAATTGGTGAGCTGAAGATGAAAATTTGTTTACTTGAATCAAATACTGCTCTATCAACAAAAATAAAAGAATCTGCTGAAGCTTCTAAGCAAATCATTCAGTACTCAAGAAAGAGGAAGTATTTGGGGTATGTAGAGAAAGAGGTGATTAATGTTGAAGATTCACTAAAAAGATCAAGGCCTACATCTCCAAAGCACACTCTTTCAGTGGATGTTTCCAATTTAAATCCAATATCTCATGTTGAAACTGAAAGTGATGCTAAATGGGATGAGCTTACTAAAGATGAGTCTCTCAAAGAACAAAAAGAATCAAAGGCTAATGACATTCTAACCACTAAAGACATATTGGAAGAGAGGCTTGTATCAACTATGTTTATGACCTTAATCAATCGTGGGTTTCCTTATGACATGGTTGAGAGAATGAACATGACAGAAATGAAAGAACCACTAATGGGAATTTGATCTAGCAAGCTTCGTGATCCCAGATTGCAATTATGAAACATTCACAATCTTCCAATCAATTTAGAGAATAAAGAAAGAGTTAGGCCATTGTGATACAACTAAGCTAAACAAATACAATATGACTTGGGTCTTTTCCTAGCTTTCTCACTAGGCAAATTCTCAAGTCGATGCTCATATAAGTTTTTCAGATATAAAAAATGCATCCATCATTTTTTATTTATTTATTTATATTTTTTTAACTCAAAACATCAATCTTGCTCTTTTGAAAACTCAAAAGATTAATCTTTATTTTCACGTTGGTCCTAAAAAAGGAGTTACCAGATTTTAGACATGAAACTCAAAGCCTCAATCTCTATTGGTTACAAAGTCATAACTACAAGATACATGAGCTGAAAGGAAGATCTGTAGCTGAACTTAGAAGGATGATGGAGCATGTAATGAAGGTGGAATTGGAAACAGGAGTGAAATTCCAGATTGTAGCTCCAAATCCTTCCTATGAACATCAATTAAAAACCCCTGCTGAACCAGTAACAGTTGAAAGCAAAGATCAATATAAAAGGAAAGATAAATTGATCAAAGAACCAAGAGAGGTGATACCTGGGAAAGTATGGCCTATGGGCACAACTATGAGAGAGATCACAGAAGAAAAATGTTCTCTAATCTAGTTGTTTGATCATATCTCAACTCCCACTATTACTGAAGATAACAAGATTATGGCCTGGAAATATGATCTAGAGTGGGACTGTGCTCTTATTAAGAGAGTATTTGGAAGAGTTGAATGCTTCCACTTACTTGAATCAATCTTGTTGTTACCTGATGCTGACATTAAAGACCTTCAAAGTTTGATCATTTTCAACTACCTAAGGGGAGAGAAGATTAAAATCCAACTCCTCTTCACTAGTTGATGATGAATTCATAAGGAAGGTTGGATACTCTAACAGAAACACAGCAGCCATAAAAGTTATTGAAGGAACTCAATACACTCTTCCCATAACTGAGTGGGGATATGTGGAGAAGACTAAAGAACTAGTGTTGATGAGAAATGAAGAAAAGAATAAAGCTAGAAGTATAAGATTGTTTGATCTAATTGAAATTAAACTTCTGCATCCAAGCTACACTTCATACCTACATGATAAGGTCTTCCCAAAATTTAAAGATGATCAAGATCAAAATGACCTATGCCTGTATTTACATATCAAACAAGTCATTGACAAACTGCATGCAAAAGCATACAAAAGAAGAAGATATGAGGCTGGACTGTTAAGAGAAGCTAACATCAAGGAAGTATCTGAACTGAGGATGTCAGATCAAGATGAGCTAGAAATATTCAATAAGCAGAGTGTTGTGGAAACTCTCACAACAGAAGAAGATATTTTGGGATTGAGCTTTGACACACTTCAAAAGATATGCAGAATAGAGATCAAGTACAAGTACAATGATCGAAAGGATGCACTGTCATATTTCAACAAGAAAATGGTGTCAAGATTCAAGGAGCTTTCGGTTTTGAAGTCCTGATTACAAGTGTTTAAGCCTAAGGGGGAGTATTGATAGATCTAGGAATGATAGCTCTAGATCATTTTGTATAGGCTTAGAACTTTAATCAATACATGTAATAAATATTTGTAATTCATTATTTTGATGCATGCATTATGTATATAGGTTAACCCATATGTGCGTTGATTTATGTGTATGAGTGCATGTACAAATATTATATGTGGTCAATTTCTGAAATTGACTAAGTGTAAGAAATTGACTAAGAATCAATACATGTACATTTTTGTTCTTCCGTAGACATCTTTCTTAGAAGACATTCATCCGAAGATCTTCTACGGATGAACATCGTTGTTCACTGATGAACAACACTACACAAAGAAACTGAAGTAAAGACTTCTAGGAAAAACAAAGTAGTTGCAGAAGAACAAATTAGCTGCGGAAGACAAAAGTAGTTGCAAAAGACCAAACACTTTGACTTATATTATACAAGTGTTTCAAGTCAACAAGTCAATCACAAACTCCAAGAGATTCGTTGTTTCCTTAACAGAAACACGCATGTTTATAAATATGAGTCCTAGGTTTCACATCGACTAAGAAGTGACAGCGACAAATTACCATCACATCGTTTCTCACAATCAATACAAACCCTAGCAGCCGTCACATCAACACACCAAAAATCATACACAATCATAGCATAGATTTTTTTAGTAATCATTATTTGATTCTTTGTAATCATTAATCACTTTAATGATTTACGTTTGATTCAAAACATTATTCTTTGCATATTGTTGATATCGTTTGAGTATTTATTGTTTATTTTCTCTGGGTCAATTTTTATTAATTAATCAATTAAATAAAGATTAATGGTAATTCCGCGATTATTAATATGACACCAATCTAATACTGATAATTAATGATTGCGATCCTTGGATACAAAATAATGGTTCAAATAGTTTATTGGTTCAACACTTAATCATTCCGAAATTACCAAACAACGCCTTATTAAAGCTAGTTTTTTATAATAAAATTTTGAATTGCGGTTGTGAACTAAGAGCATTCACATCGAGTTTTCTTATCTATTCACATCAGGTTTTTTATCTCTATATTTATAATTACACTAAAAATCATTATTTTTTTTATCCTTTTTTCCAATTAAATAATACTTTCTATACATTTATTATTATATTTTTTCTCTTATTCACTCACAAACGCTTTAAAAATATTAAAAATCTATAAGCTTGAACAATATCTTTTCAAATATACAAATAAAAAGTAACATTATATATAATACTAATTATCAACTTATTTATGTATTATAGGTTGTACTTAAGCTTTAAAAGGTTGTACCAATATTTGTTTTTTTTCTTTCTTTTTAGTTTTTATTTCTTTTAAGTTTTAACCCCAATAATTCTATATCTTTTACAACTTACTTATATTTTTTCACTTTCAATATTGGTTCACTATATATTTCATCTTTAATAGATTTTTCATTTTACATTTCGGTTGACATTTTACGAGTTAACAAGTCGTAGCATGTGCGTGCAGTTCCACATTTTAATGTCTATTTTCCTGTTTAAAGGCCGCGTCATAAAGCGCGAGTTTTAGATTAACTTAGTTATTGTTTTTAATATTTTACGTGCCAACATTATAGGTTGTACAACATGCTATAGGGGTTGTACCACTTTATAATCTTATTCAATTTTTTATCTTTAGTTTTTTTATTCCAACTTAATATTTTTACATCTTTTACAATTTACCTCAAATTTATTTTTTTTACTTTTTAACTTTGGTCCTTATAATTTGTATATTTTAAAAAAATTATGTTTTACGTTTTGGTTTACAATTTGCGAGTTAAACATTGCAGCGTGCGTGTACGCTTAAACGTTTTTACCCTTATTTTTTTTATTTCGCGGTCATCATAATGCATTGATCCAAAAAAAGTAATGATAAAAATATTAAAAATATTATTTAATTGAAAAATATATAATAAATAAAATGGTGTTTTTAACACGTGCACTTTAAACAAATGTGTCTATGTGGATATATATCATCGTAAGCGTTCATATTTGGCGGGAGAGAAATGGCGAACAAGCTAATCACTGAGATGGGTCTCCCAAAATCCATCGGACATATATTCACTGCTCGAAATATCCTTACTGCTAAGGTATATATATGTATATATGATCTACCAATTCTAACTGTACGTCCATTATTATTGTTCATGAATTAGGGTTCTTCTAGTTATAGGTTTAGTCGAAACAGTGTTTGATTTGGATGCTATTTCGTTTGTTGAAGCTTATGTTAGAACCAAAGGTGGGTCTAATGCTTCCGGTTTCGGTTTTAGTCGTCATCATTCTTGTAATTTGCTTAATTGGCAACTTATTGATAGGTGGATATGAAATCAGAAATGTTAGGGTTTTAAGGTTCTTGTGACATGGATTCAAGGGGTTAAAACGGACAAAAGTAAAAATAAAAACCAGTGTATGCTGTATCTAAACATGAGACCTTTACTAGAGGGACACAGGCTCTTGCCACTTAGCCACCCCCTTGAAGGTTTGAAACACAAATTTTATAAGCATGTGATGTTATAGATATCCTATTTATGTTGTAAATGAAATTAAATCCTGGAACTTATTTTTTCACTAAATTCTGTTAGGATGCACTATCATTGACCGAGTTTGAGTTGATGGAATTGTTAGATGTTAGTATGGCAGAAGTAAAGTCTGCGGTGGCGCTCATTAGTGAGATCACTTCTCCACGCTATCAAACGGTATTTTCTGTATATCTCAACTGTAAGTTATGTATTACCCAATCCTGTTATTTTACTTGCAATATTTTTTCATGTCAGTTGTGAAGAAATCAGACCCCTTTTTGTTGTTGGCATATATACTGAATAAGCTGTTGTTTTAGGTTCAATCCCTGCTGGAGCAACGGATGCAAAATGAGTATCTGATGGGTCATCTTCCCACACATCTGAAGGGGCTTGATGCAGCATTATGTGGTGGACTACCGTTTGGTGCTTTGACAGAGTTGGTAGGACCCGCCGGAATTGGAAAAACACAAGTATGTTGATCTTTCACTTCATTACTTCCTCGTTTGCTCCAGAGTAGTTGGGCTAGGATGAAATGAAAACAAACACACATGTGACTGTAGATAGAACACTAAAATATGCAATAATGAGTAGTTTTTAATATGAAGATGAAGATCCACTTACATAGTTTATAAGCATTATCACAATAATCACGGTTAGTTACTAATGAAAAGACAAGTACTATGGTTAAGAATCAATCACTTCAGTTCTGAATTCAATTTTCTTTTGTAAGTATAATCGCCCATTTTCATTAATATTATTTGTTTAGTATCCTAGTAGTCTTGTAGGGTTTCTAAGTTATCTGCATTTGCATGTATATTACACGATTAGTTACATTGTTTCTATTCATGCTGATATTTGCTGCATTAGTCTAGCAATCATATTTTGGTGGACCCTATTGAAATATAATTGATTAGACATTTTATGCCGTAAACACTTGGTTATCTTTGTTTATCTTTATAATTGCAGTTCTGTTTGAAGATTTCTCTTTTGGCTGCACTGCCATCTTGTTATGGAGGCTTGGATGGTCATGTAATTTATATTGATGTAGAATCCAAATTTAGTTCAAGAAGGTACTGATAATCTTGTGTTTTTCTAAGTAAATAGTTAACTAGAAAACGTTAATTGGTTTTTACCCACCAAAGATTTTTTTTCTTTACAGATTAATTGAAATTGGTGTCAATAGTTTCCCAGAAATATTTTGCTTGGAGGGTGTGGCAAAAGAGGTATGCTTTGTATTTATCACACGCCTAAATCCTAATTTGAAATAGAATTTAAATAATCAAATATTTGATATCCGAAGACGTTCTTCTTCTATGTTTTGTGTAGATGGCAGGTAGGATCACAGTTCTAAGACCTGGTTCCTTGACTGACTTCACTGAGAGGTGACTTTTATCTATAATACACTTCTAATAATATTCATCTTTTATATACAGATAATAATATCGATCTTTAAAATACATAGAGTAATGTCCATCTTTGTGCCCTTTAAATCTGCCTCAGTTCTTATTATCACACTTGTCCAGCTTGCAAAAAATTAAAGTCTCAGTCCTACAACACCAAGTGAAGTTGCTAATCATCGATAGCATGGCTGCTCTTGTTTCCGGGTGACTTACACTTATTTTAAGATCTTTATGACATTCAATTGGTAAACATGCAACATATATAATTAGACAGAATAATCATATTGTTGTTCTCAGGGAATACGAACAAGGGCCTCAGAGGCAACATCCATTGGGCTGGCATATTTCATTCATTAAGTAATACCAGTTTCATTTTTATTTTTGTTATAAAACTACTCATATGCTAACTACTGGCGCTTTACTAACTTATTTTCTATTTTATATTCACATTCCAGGTCACTTGCTGAATTTTCACGAATACCTGTGGTGATGACAAATCAAGTAAGATCTCGAGGCTCTAACCCAATCTCTCAGTATATTTTTCAAGGTATGAAGTTATTGTTATTGTTGCGATGGTATGTTTTTGTGTGTCTCTGTGTGTGTATTATTTTGGTTAATAGATGCAATTCATGCAGCCGAGAGCAGGGAACATACTGTAGAGGATAACGTTGAAAAACTCGATTCCCGTCTTGTTGCTGCTTTGGGGATTCACTGGGCTCATGCTGTTAACATTCGTCTTGTTCTTGAATCAAGATCAGGTTTGTTTGAAACCTTTCTAAACTTTAAAATAAAATTAATAAAAAAAACTTTGTTTGTAGCAATTATGATGCTGTTGGTGCAGGGCAGCAATTTATAAAGGTGGCAAAATCTCCAATGTCACCACCACTTGCATTTCCTTTTCAAGTTACTTCAATGGGGATAATATTGCTTAACGATGATGGTATAGAAATGGCAGGATCACAAATAAACGCAATTGATCATCAAGGTTTGTGTTGTTAACTTATATGTTTAATTTATTAACACAGTACTTTTAATAGGAAATTTGTATTCTATAACGATGTTGTATATAATAAAAACTCAGGTCATAGTGACATGATTTATCATGGAGGTGAAAGGTGAAGATCATTTGGTGATTCAATCCGATTTCTCAATGATTGACTCTTTTGGTAAAAGCATTGAAGATAACTTCCAGACCCTTAATAACTAATGAAATATGACCCAGTGCTACTGCTCTCACATGGCTATGGCCTATATGCAAAATGTTAATGTGAGATTGTAGATGAAAGAGGTGAATAAGGGTAGGGGTGTATATCTATGATATGCCATGAACCTAGTATTTCAACGAAGCTGATTTGAAATACGCGGGTTTGGGAGTAGTAAAGTCTGTTTGGGGTTGAGCACACAAACACATCTAGCTAAACATGTTGGGTTTGGGTTAACATATTGGGTTTAGAGGTTGACCCGTTAGCCCATTAATTTTTGCAAGTTTTATAAGATTTGTTTTATGTCATAGCTTAAACTTCGGGCATTGTTTACCAAAACTTGTCGCAATCCATCTCCAATGATCAAGTCAATATTAGTCGGAAACATGATAGCGATTAGAATACTATTTGTGTTGTAGTGAGCAGGAAGAGGACAAGATGAGAGGTCTAAATACACTTGTCACTTGTGTATACTTTTAAGGTTTAGTACATGAGCTTCTAATATTCTATTGAGCTCAAGCCCATTGGGGTATACCATGGGGCATGGGAGAGGAAGTAATTAGATTAGAGGCACAATTGTTTTTTTTTCAAACAGGTTCTAGTTTAGATCAAGAAAAGTCAGAAACAGTTTTTAGTGGAATCGATTAGGTTAAGAACATGTTTATGAAGACGGATGTGAACAATTTTGGTATGGTTTCGGTCTCTTAACATGTTCTATTCTTACTGATATGGTTTGGGTTATACCGGTCTAATTTTAATTTGAACCAACTACATTAGCGACTCAAAATGTTCTTAAAAAGTATATTATTATATTATACGGAGTGATGCAAAAAATGTATACGTATGGAATTATCATGAACAACATCGTCGTTTAGGGGGTGTTCAACAGTTCGGTTAATAGTTTATTCAATTTGATTTATTTAGTTGTAAACTTTTTTCGGTTTATTTGGACCGAATAAGCAAGAATTTGTAGAACCACTAAACAAACCGAAAACTGAATTCACATTTGGAACATAAAACCAAATTCACTGTTAGTTTGAATTCTATGGTTATGTCTATAGTTTGGTTTTTGTTTTATTCAGCATTTTGTTCTTTCACACCCCCTATCACTTATTTATATATATGTAAACATGTTGCTATGTGTTGTAGGGTTTATACATATACGTAGAAATCTTAGATAATAACAATCCATATATATTTCATATAATTGATACTTAGGTTGCTAGTCCACGGGTAAAATTTTAAAAGTTATTTGATTCTTTTCAATTTCAAAATTAATTAGGAGTACTTTAAGGGATCTCAAATTAAGTTATTTGCATTTTTATTTTTAAGGTGATTCCTAATGATAATACTTAAAAGACCAAGCATTCACCATAACAAATTATAGAGTAAACTACATGGATGGTCCTTGTGATTTTGTTAAAATTTTGGATTTAATCATTAAAGTTTTAAAATTACGAATATAGTCCCTAATGTTATATTTATCTTTTATCAATGGTCTTTAATCTGTTAGTTCAGTTAGTGATGTTAAATTTGTTAAAATAATTATTTTACTTGTAAGGATTATCAATGTAATTTCATTGTATAATATTTTTTTATTATAAATATGTTTATTATTTAATACACAAATAAAAAAGTATTTTAAAAATGTATTCTTTTAAATGTTTGGTTTATAAATTTTTTTTAAAAAAATATATGGGTTTTTTAAACCTTTATAAAATGTCTTCGTTTATAAAGACATTTAAAATTGAATTGTTTTTTAAAAACTAAGAATTTGTTTACAAAATGATGTTTTAAAAAATGAATGGTTTTAAAAGAGGCTTTAGAAAACCAACCAATTCAAAAAAAGTTTTAGAATGACGTATAAAAAAACGAACGGTTTAAAAACTGAACATTTTAAAAACATGTTTGCAAAAAGTTTTTTATTTGTGTATTTAAAACGTATTTTATTAAATAATAATCTTATTAAAAATGAAATTATAAAAATAAAATAAAAAATAAAAAAATTGAAAAACAAAAATATAAATTTTTCTTAAATAGAAATAATACTATAGTTTAAAGGTAAATTAAATAAATGACTAATGCGGGTAAAATGATAATTTTAACAATATTTAACATCGCACTATGGTTAACTAACAAACCTAAAAACTACGAAATGAAGGAGAATGAAAAAGTTAGAAACTATATTTAAAAATTTTAAACTTTAAAGATTAAATTCAAATTTTAAACATAACCACAGGACCATCTATGTAGTTTACTACAAATTATATTACTAAGTAAAAGAAAATATAACATTTTATTACTAAAATATATCTTGAAAGTAATTCAGCTCTGACACTAATAACCAGTAAATTTATGTAAGTTATAGTCGTTAAAAAAAGAACCTGTAGTTATATTTTTAAGGTGTTTCATAATGATGATACTTGAAAGACCAAACACCCAACCATAACAAATTATATTACGAAGTAAACGAAAATATAATATTTTATTAATAAAATGTATGTATTCTGAAAGTTATTCACCTCTGACATTAAAAACTAGTATAATCTAAGACTTAACAATGTTTTGGTAAACATATCTTCTCATTAGTATCTAGTTTTATAACCTTCAACACGGCGTATACGATGAAATGTAAAAGTAAAACAACATTAAAATTTTTGGTCCTCTCATAAGTCATAATACATCTCCAAATACCAGATCAACATCTCTAGTACCATTAAATACCTAAGGATTTATTTTTCAACTTATTATTGTAATGTTTTTTAATCTTGCATGAAAGTTAGAGTTGTTGATTTTCTTTCATGAGAACCGATCTAGCAACCTAATTGTTATCATGTGGTGTTCCTCTTAAACACCTTATGATAGTGTTTTTTGAATTTGGTTTAGAATTGGACTTCTTGTCACAACCTAATTCATGGTGCAACCTATTGTATCACAAACATGGAATAACACTACGAAAGACTTAAACATTCAAGACCACTATCCCTAGGCTGAATTATAAATTTAACAGTGTTAAATACTTCCACATATCCATTACGTTTAAATTATAAAATATAAATTGACTACACTGCCCAAACATGTATAATCCAATCCGAATCTTCTACATGAAGATCTCAATTCAAACTAAACAACTAAGTCTCCTTGACCTAGCTAGTGTCTTCTGGCACTTCCTACACAACCTAAAACACAAACTAAAAACATCAACAACAAAGTTGTAAGTGAATCAGAACCGTGACTCCAAACTCAACATTTATTGTACACGTAAGTCATTTGCTTGACAAACAAACTCTCATTAACAATAGTAATTCAAAATTAATGCATGATAGCATATATGTCACTCCAAGTTTATCATCAAAAATAATTTATTGGAGTGAGGCCTTCTTACCTAGATCGTATCTATCTAAGCGCACAAATTCCACGAGGTAACTTGGGTGTCATGCCATGTGGACAACCCACGAACTTATCTTAATGGTTTGTTGGTGACTAACATGATCGAGGTCTAAAGGTACCTAAACTTTAGTCCTTAAACATAAGGAACATAATATACCATGCAAAAGTCATGTGCCCACAAGAAGCAAAAGTCATTTTAGATAACTCGTGTACAAACCCAAAATTTAATATGGAAAAAAAGGGTGGTTAGACTTACCTCTACTGATGGTTTGAAAGATTCAACTTTCACAATCACAATCTCACCGATATACATACACACATACACACATAAACACATACACACATACACACATACATACACACACATACATAATACACACACATACACATACATATATTCACACATGCACCTTCTGCCCTTTAAGTACCCTTGAATTTGTAAATCCACATACACACAACCAATTTATGACATTTTAGCTTATCAACAAGAACATAAGTTTTCTTCTTTCTCAGAGAATCAATTTCATCTTATATTAGCTTGTTGATACTTCTCTTTAATAGTAAGCATAAGTAACTGCAGGACCGGTGAAGGGTATGCACTTACAACACAACAACACAATGAGGAGAGTAGCTTAGAACACTTAACAGATCAAATAGGGAACTCGTTAATGTTTAGTAACAGATGCTAAGAACACAAGTAAAGATGAGACATAACAAGATGGCAAAACAACACAAGTAATTGGTTTTCAAGAATGTTGTATATTGCTTCTCAAGTTCTATTACAAATGTTACTTAGCACTATTGAAAGTTACAAGTACTTGAGATACATATACTACATCCTACAGTCAGCCATACTTTGAAAGCCATCTGGATACAATTGACTAGACAACTACAAAATCAAATGTAACATCAAAAGGCAGATTTGCCTTTTGACTAATGACTATGACATGCCATAACTCACAACCTAATATATTACAAAAAGGATAAAAGTACGTAATGTAGAAAGCACAGACTCAAGACCTCAATGTACAGTTACCAAAAGCATGGACCTTTTCACCAACTTATGTAATTTGGCGACTTTACAGAGTTGCAGTGGAAAGGGGTCCAGCTTTATGTAAAAGGTACATCAGATAAAGCATGTGTTCAAAAGTCTTCGGAAGAAATCTGTCTTCAAGTGCTGGCTTCGGAAGACTTTGCCTTTGAAGCTTCGGAAGACTTCATCTTTGACTTCAGAAGTTTTCACACTTAGAGTATTTTCTAAGGTAGAGTGTGAAACTTCCGAAGCATTCCACTTAAGTACACTTGTGCATGCATGCAAGAGAGACTTTGGGTGTTTGGGTTGCATCAGCCATACATTTAATCCTTACAAACTTCCCCTAGGCTGATACTACCAAAACACTTGAAGACCCTTCAGATATCAACAGTCCTCATTAGGATAATGACCATCTTTTTCTTTATAAGATGATCAGGATCACTCAGACTCTCAAAGTGTCTTCTCATGTAAAAGAGATCATGCAGAGGCAGATTGAATAAATCATGCCATGTGTAAACATTTTCAACACCTTGATCTCTGATGACATGCCATCTTTCTGGATTTGTAGTGTATGTCTAGGACAAGATGGGTCTTCCTGATGCTAAAGGAGCTACTTGAATTGGAGTTAGTGGAGCATCCTCTTTTTGCAAATCCTCAGGATGTAGATAAATGTTTCTTTCTTCTTCTTCTTTGGCTTTGGTTGAGAAGCCA
>BJCM01201330.1:0-12751 GCA_018326385.1 Flaveria bidentis | reverse complement strand
GCAAATCAAGAATCATCGTGAGTTGAGACTTGATTTGCTGAAGGGGAGCAACATCGTATTCATCTTGCTGAGATGTTTGATCTGCTTGATTTAAACATGTAACACATCAATTGTTAGTAATTAATCAAGACATTTAAACATTTGATAAAGATAAATAAACATTAATTACATAATATTAATACAAACTTCAAGTATAAAGTTTTCAAAAATACATAAACTTCTAAGCATTACATTTGTCTTGAATAGCTGGCTTCTCAGCAGGTGGGGCAGAAGATGATGCTCCTTGGTCTTGATTTCTCTTTTTCTTTCTCTCTTTACCTTGAGCTGAGGTAGATGCAGCTGCATCTCCTTCTTCATCATTATCATCATCCTACCTTCCCCTTATCCCTTCATCTTCACTCATCTCATCATCATCACTATCATCATCATCTTTATCATATTTATATCACCCTCTCTTATCTTCAGTGGCTCATATTTTGATCCTTTGAGTTTGAGCATGATAGTCTTGTTAGAGGCCTCTAACTCCTCTATTCTCCTTGCTAATTGGTCAATTTGCTCCTGGAGTTGGGCAATTTGCTGAGCTTGCTGTGAGATCTGCTATGCTTGGGTAGCGTTTAGCTCCACAAGCTGACGTAGTTGGGCAGCCTTCTCTTCATCAGCAGCTAACAACTTCAGCACCATGCGGTTAAGTGCATCTAGATGTTCCTCTACCCCAACGGGGGGTAGAGTGGGTCCTGTGGTGAATGTGGTGTGGGATGATAGACCGGCTAGGTGGCTGGTGGTGGTAGTGGTGGCTGTGGTGAATATGGGTGGTGGTATAGGAGTGGATGGTGAAGGATAGGCTGTAATGGTGATGGATGGGAGTGTGGTAGTGATAGGTGGTGTGGTAGTGGTGGTGGTGGTGGCTGTAGTGGTGGTAGTGGCAGTGGGAGTGGATGTGGTCAATGTGAACCTTGGCCTCTTCCCTGGACTCCCTGTGGCGTCCACCAACCACCCTAAGACCTATTTCTGTAGCTACAACCCGGCTTCCCACCGTTCGCACCAGAGTCTCATCATTAGACTCCTCCTCCTCCTCCATCTGGAAATCAGGGTGAATGGGAACAGGCTCGGGTCCACCCTAACCCTCACCTCCCTGATCAACATCGTGGTCGTCACCGTCAGAGTCATCGGAGGGTAGAGCAATCTGCTCAATGGTCGAGTCACTATCGTCGTGGCGCCACTTCCTCCTTGCTAGCGCCACATAATCATCCCGGGCCATATGCCCAAACAACCTCCTCACCGGGGGATTCACCTGCTTGCCTCGGTAGACCTTCATCCTGCCTAAGGTGGTATTATCCATCACCTTAAGCACCACAACATCTTCTTTCTCCTTGGGTAGTGACGGAAGCTTCTCGTCAATAATCAGCTGTAAGAACTGAGGGTAGATGCAGAAGCTCTCTTTCCCTTTAGCCTCAAGTTTCTCGATCAGGTATGTGAAGATCATATTGGAGAAGCTAAAGGGGTTGTTTAGTACTAGTGCCACGTAGGAATTCTGGATTTGGTCAGAGAGGTCATCAAATTCACCCCTCCTTGATGCAATGCACTGACGCGTGCTAAGTACTTAAGCTTAGGACACAAGTTGCTTTTGTTCAGCACCCTTGCATTTATGTCCGCAGAGTACTTCATCCTGAGAAATCATCCCCGAACAATCAAGGGGTGTAACCTAGTTGGGTGAGCAGCATCATCACCCAGGTACAGGACACATCGTATGTCTGCTACTGTCACTTCTATCTCTTGCCCACATATGGTGCTGCATATACAGTACGACTCAGTAGATCTGTCAACCGATGCACCTTCCCAGAAGGACTATTGGATGGATCTGTAAGGTGTACAAGGAGTGGAGATAGCCTTTAAGATCCGTGAGCGGAGCAAAAAAGCAATAATCCCTAAGAGCTCAGCCTTGTTCCGGGATATAGGATCAAGGTGAACACATATGTTGTGCTTGATGTTGAGAGTCCACCTCTCTGCCATGTTTCTTTAACATAAGACACATAAACATTAGATCAATCCATAACAGATGTACTTGAAACTTAAAATTGTTTAGAAAACAATCCGGTTCAATCGTGCGATTGAACCATACGACTGAGTTCAGTCGGTTGATTGAGTATGCGACTGACTTCAATTGGGCGACTGAGCATGCGGCTGAGTTCAATCGGGCGACTGAGCATGCGGCTGAGTTCAATCAGGCGACTGAGCTCATACGCCTAGTTCATTTGGCTGATTGAATCATTCTCCCAGATCATTCGACCGATTGAATCATTCGCCCAGATCATTCGGCTGATTGAGTCACTCGCCCAGTTCATTGAAGTTCATTCGGAGTCACCCGTCGCATACCTCTCTGTTTGACACTTTAATCCTGAATCTATGTCAAAACTGGAAGTTAGACATTGTGTTTAGATTCTTTAGACTCGCAGGAACCCTAATTGTCACATTATGTGTTTCATTTTAACCAATTTGCACGTTTATATGTCCTGTTTGTTGATTATAACTTATTTCTGGATTTTAAACGAATTAGGCCTATTATGGTTTGGTTTCATAGTGCATTTTGTGCGATTTGAATCGTTTATTACCTGCAAAAGATGTAACAACTCATCAGTACCACAATGGTGAAAGGAAATCGACTTAATCAAATTTTCGCAGAGTGTCGCTATTTTCGGGCGATTGAGGGGTGATGGAGCTATGCGACCGACTTTAGCCCTATTTATACTAATCTTTCTTCAGTCGGGCTACTGGATCCATTCGCACTCTTCATTCGTGTGACTGGAGCTTAGTCATGCGACTGGCTCAGTCGGTCACCTTCAGTCGTGCGATTAGGTTTCTGTCGGGCGACTAACTCATTTGATCACCTCCACTCATGCGATTGGTTCATTCTTGTGATCCAATCGTGTGAATGGTTTATACTCATGCCCCATTCGTGCGACTGGTCCATACTTAAGGTCCAGTCATGCGACTGGTCCATACTTATAGTCAAGTCGTGCGAATGACTCTGACTTGTTAATTTGACATTATGTACTTTAAAACCCTTATCCTTATAACAATAAATAAAACATTATCAGCGATGATCATCTTAGACATGACCTTTTTAAATAGAAAAACATGTTGATCACCTCAGATGTGATCCCTTTACTTAAAACGAATTTGTCACCTTAGACGTGACTCATTTTTAATTTTGAATGTTTTGGTCACCTCAAACGTGACCCTTTTGAGTGAGTGATTCACAGATTACGACGAGTTGTAGAGTTTGACTCTTACATTACAATTTACTAAAACTGAACAAAATAACTTTGAAATTAAGAACAATAACAAGACATAATTTTGTATTTTTGATTAGAGATGAAATACGGCCTATTAGAATAATTCTAATTGATTTTACTTCATGGACAACACAACTTCAATTACAGTTAGTCATTTCTGGTATGATTAATTTTCGAATCATACAGGTATATCAGACTCACTTGGGACACTTTAATAAACAATTTTGATGCTTGATCCTTGTTTTCATTGATAGACAACAATAGTTTTAGGAAATCATACTAGAGCTACACTATGCACACAATGATTTTGACTTTCAAGAGTTGCAGTTCACGATGATTGTCAGTATACTTGTCCTCATAAATCCATACATAGAATTTTGACACTCATTGGTGATGATTTAAGGTTTAATTATTTCAACAAGCATTTGTGGATTCCACGCTTATATGGTAATCAACGTTCCTCGGGAGATTTTTGAGCGGTCTACAGGTATATTACAAGAGGAAACTATTCTAAGAGCTTTCAAAGAGATGCTAAACCTCAGGTCAGTGCCACTGCACAACAGAGAGGCGCAAACAACAATGAATTTTTGAATATTTAGGTTATGCTTATCCTCAGGTCAGTGCCACCACATAGCAGAGAGGCACACAACCTATCTTCTTGTTTGAGCAATTAATTTCTTTTTGCACATATTGCACCAACAACATAGGTTATTAGCTTGATTGCTTTATGCATTTTTTCCATGTGCTTTGCTCATATTTTATGGACATCCGCACACATTTTTGGCATTTATTTTGCTCGTCACCCCTTATTGGAACTTCATTGATTGTGTTAACCAGTGATAAGATGAGAACCCACAACTTGTTGAACAACTTAGTTTGAGCTTGAAATCACCAATGAGGTCTACTTATTTATTGTGTTGAATATACCGACACATCATCTAATGCGCTAACAACCTCTAGGTCTACTTTCTCTATGTTACCATAGCAGCGTACTAGTTTAACTATCATTTTTCTTTTTATTTTGCTTTGACTATTCAGACTAACTTTGAATTTTGCATTATGAGTAGTTAAACCTTTTAAAGTCCCAAATTAATCTGTTCCCTATGTAATATCATTTTCCAAATTCGTTGAATTAGTATCACAAATTTGATTTCTTTCCTTTTAGCTAAGCAGTCCTCCTCCCTCGTTTTTTTAATAAAACGACAATATCAATACTAATCTAACCTATTCTCCCCCTAAAATTCTAAAACCGGAAATGTTTTTTTGCCTTTAGAATTTTAATAGGTGAAAAAAAAAATAAAAAATAAAATAAAATAAAATAAAAATGGACTTTGCTCGTCGGACTAGGTACTGTCATCTTCTAGAATCACTTCACAATTCTTTTTCACACCATTGACCTCTAACAGATATAAAAATCTTGGTTTATCAAAAGCTTTTGTGTAGAGGTCAGCGCGTTGAAAGTCCGTATTAATTTTAACAATATCGATTAAATTCTTTTCAAAACAATCACGAATAAAGTGATATTTAATTCCAATGTGTTTAGTCTTAGGATGTTGGATAGGATTTTTAGTTACAGCTATAGCAACAGAATTATCAACAAATATAGGAGTGTTAGAGAATTTCAAACCATAGTCCCACATTTTCTGTTGAATCCAGATGATTTGTGAACAGCAGCTTGCAGCAGCAACGTATTCAGCTTCACAATTTGACAGAACAACCGATGTCTGCTTCTTACACTGCCACATGATTAACCGTCTCCCAAAGAACTAACATCCTGCTGAAGTTGACTTGTAGTTAATTTTGCAGCCGCCATAATCCGAATCACTATACGTAGTAAGCTCAAAGTCATCATCATTAGGATACCACTGCCCAAGTGTTGGAGTACCCTTTAGATAACGAAATATCCTTTTGACGCCAATGAGATGATTAACTTTTGGTTTTGCCTGATATCTGGAGCAGAGACACGTCGCGTACATGATGTCATGTCGTGAGGCAGTGAGGTACATGAGGGATCCGATCATTCCTCGGTACATGGTGGCATCCACCAGATCACCATTTTCGTCGGGTGCCACATCGTGGTTTGTAGCCAGTGGAGTCCCAGCTACCAAAGAATTCACCATATCGAACCGACTCAGAATATCGCCTACATACTTGGTCTGATGTAGAAAGATCCCCTTTGGTGTCTGATCCACCTGTAACTCGAGAAAGAACTTCATCTCTCCCATGGCACTCATTTCAAATTCAGCTTTTGTTACTGCTTCAAATTCTTTGCATAATGCTTCATTTCTGGAACCTAAGATTATGTCATCAACATAGATCTGAACTAGCAGTAAGTCACCATCCTTTTCTTTGATGAACAATGTACAATCAATCACTCCTCTACGAAAGCCGTGTTTCACAAGATGAGTCGAGAGCTTTTCATACCGTGCTTTTGGGGCTTGATGGAGCCCGTAGAGAGCCTTATCTAGTTTATAAACTCTATCCTGATATACGGATCCTCAAATCCTTTGGGTTGACTGACGTACACTGTCTCCTAGATTTCACCATGAAGGAATGCACTCTTTACATCTAATTGATAAACTTTGATCTTCATGTAAGATGCATAGGCTAGGAAGATACGAATTGCTTCCATTCTTGTCACATGTGCAAACACTTCATTGTAATCAATACCCTCGACTTGTCGAAATCCTTGAACTACAAGTCGAGCCTTGTTTCTTATTATGGCCCCTTGGTCATCTATCTTGCATTTCAAGACCTATTTGGTACCAATCACCTTAGCACATTTTGGTCTATCTACCAATGTCCATACTCCTAACTTCTTGAATTGAAGACGTTCTTCTTACATTGCACTCAACCATGCCTCGTCGTTTAGGGCTTCACTAACATATTTTGGCTCGAATTGAGACACAAAACATCGATATGCATCATCGTGAAGATATCCCTTTTCCATTATTGAGGCATAATCAGCTGAGTATAGGTGATTTCTTGTCTATACTCCTGATTGAACATCTCCAATGACATTATACAAAGGATGATAGACATTTAGTCTTGATCCAGGAGTGGTGGGAACAACTACCTTATTATCCAGACTGTGAACACCAGGTTCAGTATCTAAGGCAGTGGGAGTGTGAGGTTTCGAAGTGTAAGAGGCATCAACATTGGATGCTTGTGTACTTGCAGTAGTAGGAACCTGTTCCTCCTGATCCACCTGATCATTTGTCACGTCTTCATCGTCAGAGGAGGAGTCACTTACCTCAAGTGCTCCCCATGAAGAACTAGGAGACTCACCTTGTGACGCTAAGGTCGTCGGGTCCAGTGATGGTGTATTTAACACTTCGTACATCATTCTGGTCGATAACTCATCCTCAGGAGGGTAGAGAGGGATGTTGAAGGACTTAAAGATACCATCATAGTCGAAGAAGAATGAGGGTCCTTTTCTAGAAAGGGGGGTGGTGTATCTCTGTACATCAACGTTGCACCACACTTCTACTTGACCCATTGAGTTGTTGTAAACTCTCTTATTCGGTTTGTTGTATCCTAGGAAAATTCCTTCTTCGGCCATCTCGCTGAACTTCCTTGACTGAGTTTTCTTCAGCAGTGTACATGGTGCTCCAAATGGCTCGAGGTACTCTAGATTTGGTTTACGTCATTAGAGCAACTCATAGCACGTTTTACTGTGATGTTTGACCACTAAGACTCGATTGAGAGTATAACATGTGTGAACTACCGCCTCCTTCCAAAATTGGATAGTAGTTTCGAGTCTGCGAGCATTGTCCGGGCTGTCTCTATCAAGCTTCGATTCTTTCTCTCAGCAACCCCGTTCATTTGAGGAGTGTAGGCAGATGTGAATTGGTGCACAATTCCTTTTTCTTTGCAGAATTCCTCCATCCACTGGTTCTTGAACTCGGTACTGTTGTCTGAGCGAACTTGCCTTAGCTTAAGCTTGTAGAGTGACTCCAATATAGTTACCAGCTCTATAAATGATTCAAATGTCTCTGATTAGGAATTCAGAAACATCACCCAAGAAAATCTTAAGTAATCATCCGTAACTACATAGCATTACAAATCACCGACAATGCTCTTTGTACTAACTGGGTCAAACAGATCCAGTGAAGAAGCTCAAGAGTCAGGTCAACTGAGTGAACTTGCTTTGCCTTATGAGACTTCTTTGTCTGTTTGCCTTTCTTACATGCGACACAAAAATCCAGTAATTGGAAGTTCTTGACATTTACTCCACACACTAGATCATTCTGGATCAAGTGATTCATCTTCCATGGATTAATGTGTCCCATTCCCCTATGCCAGGAGATGGAGTCTTTCTCTGTTGCCTTTGACAAGAAGCATTGTACTTGAATCCTTTGTCACAAATCTGGGATACAGAAAGTAAATTATTTTGAAGTTGTTAAACAAAGTTTATCATATCAAATTTCACTTTTTGGTTTCCCACTTCCCCTTGTGCAGTGATATAATCTCCTTTATTTTCAGCAAATGAAACGTGTCCTCCTTTAATTTGTTTAACATTTGACAGAAGAGACAGGTTTCCAGTCATGTGCCTTGATGCCCCGCTATAAACAATCCAGGTATTTATAGTAGCACTATAGCGAACACCCTAAGAAGATTCGGTTGAATCAACCAACATAGCAGAGTTTGACTGTTCGGGTGCTGGTGATTCTGAACATGTTGTTCTGTGACCTTCTTCATTCAAGTGATTTACCACATTCGTAGTTTCTTCATTATTAGACATCACTAGTTCCACTGTGATTTCACCTTCGCTTGCAGAGTCGTCATCTAAACCCTCAACACAAGCAATGTTGGATTCTCCAAGAGATACAAAACAAAAGGTCCAATCTTGCCCTTCGTTGACTTGTGCAGTCAAGGCCTTAGTGTCCTTGTTTGACGAGGTAGCCCCATTTGTGGATTTTTCTTGATGATTGAAGGTTGTGAATGGATTATCGTTACCTGTCTTCTTGGGCTTAACACATTCACACTTGGAATGCCCCTTCTCTCAACAGTTAAAACAGGTAACTTTGGTTTTATCGAAACCAAAGGTAGTGTCTTTGGTGGCTATCAAGTTCTGTCCCGTCTTTTTCACAAACTTCTTTGCCCTCCGGACAGCACTAGCCAACACCCAAATGATATCCAACTAGACCATCATAGGAGTGAACTACAGCTGCTAGGAGATCCATATGCTCCTTTACCACCTCTACAAAAACATTACCAAGATTCTCGGTCTTCAATCTCGTAGTATTTGCTTCAGGTGCTATATATTGGGTGCAAGATGACCCTGACGTGTCAGATCCTGAAGTAGTGGCTTGAGAAGGAGCGGCTGAACTGGACACGAATGACGTTTGAAGTGGTGCTCCTAAATTTTTTGGAGTGGGAGATGAGTTATACAGTGACGAGTTCTGATCATTTGATCCTTTTTGAGACCTGTACTTCATCCTCAACTCTTCCTCTCTTAGCTTCAGAATGAAATCATTAGTATCCAACTTTGCCAACATATCATTTTGTCTTAGATTTGACACAAACAAAACCCACTTCTCTGGTAATCCATCTACAAAACTCGACACCTTTTCTTCAATGTACGTGGTTAACCCATGTTTGTGCAGCTCACTCATCAAGTGGTAGAAACGGTCGATGATGTGATCCAGGCTCTCTTTTTCCTATCGAAGAGAAGTTATCAAACTCCTTCTTCAAAGCCTTTGCCTTTAATGCTTTCAATGTCGCATTCCCGTCATACCGTTTTTCAAGAGGCTCCCATAACTTGTTGGCTTGTTTATTCTTAGAAAACTGATGGAATATATCCTTAGGAATTGACTAAGTCAACAAAGCATACACCTTCTTCTCTGCATTGTACTTCACCTTCTGGCTATCAGTCATGCCACCCAAGGTAAGTTTAACTCCATCAGCACCAACCGACATGCTATAACCGGTCTCGATTAATTCCCACATATTGGGACCAACTCCATTTAGCTATATCTCGAACCTTTGCTTCCATTATGGGTAATCATCTAACATTATGAGCTTAGGGGGCTTATTGTGATTCCCAATTTCATTCTCCAGAAGCAATAGATTTTGGATCCGTGAATCCCTACTGACAGTAAACGCTGAGTACTAATCTTCCATATTTATTAACTTTGAATTTCAAACTGAAACTTATTCACTCGTGTGAATGGAGGGGTCCAAATGAATCAATCGTGCGATTGAACAAATGCGGTTGAGCCAATCGTGCGATTGGACAAATGCAGATGAACAGTCGTGCGATTGGGCAGATGCGGATGAACAATGCGAATGAGATTGTTCAGTCGTACGAATGGATGGGCGGTTGAGTTCAATCGTGCGTATGGGAGGTGCAAGTGAGTTCAGTCGTGCGATTGAGTCAATCATGCGAGTGAAGGCTGCTAGTTTTGAAAATTCGAGGGTTTTTGTTACTTTGACACAAAAATATGATTTTTCATGAACCCTAATCTGCCGTAAGCCGAAAAACGTTAACTTTTGGATCTGGAGACTCGAAAACACTGTTTTACTCAAAAAGATGGTGTTTCTGAATGAAAACCGTGACTTTTACACCAAAACTATTGAATCACACGCCAAATCAAGAGCCAAAGCTCTAATTCCACTTGTTAGGACCGTTTTCGTATGGAGTACTAACTGATTCTGCACGTATACCAACTCCAATAGTGAGGAATTTTATTTGATTGGTGAGCCAATCAGGGAGAACATAATTCAGCTAATGGTTCAGTCGTGCGACTAAATCATGCGATTGATCCATCCGCATGACTGAAGGTCCAGTCATGCGACTGAGTCAATCTTATGTCTTAATTGGGCGACTGATCCAGTCTCCTGGTTTAGTCATGCGACTGGTCCATTAGCATGAAGTATTCATGCGTATGGTCCATTAGCATGGTCTATTCGCATGAGAATTTCACACGATTAAGTTTGAAGATGTTTCTCAATCATTATTGACAAAGAATCATGTACAACAACCACAAACCTATATATTTAGTTCACTATAAGTTATCACACAATAAACAATGAAATATTAAACATTATAAACATCAACCACACTTTGTATTTCATTCATATCAATTCAATTACATATATGTAATACATGATAAACATATTACATTAAGCTCCTAAACTAGGTACACATGTATCAACAGTTTAGGTTTAGGACCCAAGCCTTAACTGATTGGGTGACCCAGAGCAATCACACATCATGAACTCAACCCACTGTCCATTTGAGGGTGAGGGCATATCATTCTTCATATTGTTCTTATCATCAGACAATTGACTTGACTTTTCTTTCCATAAACCAGTTCTGTGTAAGGCCTGTTTGTGATCAATAGACGACTGGCTTACAGTCTGAACTTTAGGTTCATTTATTCTTTTTGGTGGAGAGATAGAACTCCTTTTAGAAAAAGGTGGTTTAGTATCATGAAGTTCATTTTTCTGTCTGAGAGTCTGATAATAAGGACAATTTGAAGCAATATATCCTTTCTTTTCATAACTGTAGCAAGATCTCCCTTCTACATGTTGATGGAACTGTTTCTATAGGGAAGTGTGTGATACTAGTGTGACTTTAGTCTGGTTGGGTTTGGACACTTCTTGTTTAGATGTTTTTGCTTGTATAACAAAATTCATTGTTTGAACGTTTTTAACATATTTAGCCTTTTGTTTATTTGGACTTTGACGTGGAGCACGTGGTTGGTTAACTGGTTTGGTGAGTTTGGGTTCTGAAATAGACATGTTTGAACCTGAATTTTCATTAACCTTTTCAAAATGTTCATCCAAATTCACAATAGGCACTTACCTTTGGATTTCAAAGTAGACTCCTTCTGTTTAGTGACAGAATTCACCGATTTAACCGTGGAATCCGGGTCACTAACCAGAGGAGTGGACACCACATGATCCTTAACTGGATTGTTATTTACTGGTCTATATTTAGTATTTAACATGATCTCTTGTGATGGTGGAACCACTTTGTAACCCAACCCCTCCCTGTTGTTTCGTTCTTTCACTAACTGTTGAACTATGTGAGAAGAACTGGTCAAACTATGCAGTTTTTGTTTTAATGAGTTGACTTCGACTTCCAAAACTACTTTTTCTTTCTTAGTTTCTTCCATGGAATTTAAATAGAACTTTATATCATTGGCTTGATTAAAAGCAACAACCTCGGTTTGCCTTAGTTATTTATTTAAAAGGTCCACTTCTTCTTTATAACTGTACTCGTTTTGTTTTAAAATCTGATTCGCTTCTGTGCACAATTGTAAATCATTTACGAAGCTATCATTATGGGCTAATAACCTAGCAAACTTAAGATCAATGCTTTCTCTAAATTTATTACATTCAATACAAGCATGATTTTCAAAGAGTTGGTTTTTGGTACTTACCTGTGAAGATTCAGTTGAATCTGCCATCAATCTAGAATTTGACTTTTCTGAAGCAGGAGATTTTGAACTTGTCGTTCTGAGTTCTTCTTCAATTAGGTGATTGACCACATTTGCAGTATCTTCTTTATCTGACATCACTAGTTCAACTGCGATTTCTCCTTCACTTGCAGAGTCATCAGCCAATCCCTCGACACAAGCTATATTCGATTCACCCGGGGACACAAAACGGAAGGTCCAATCCAGCCCTTCATCATCTTGTGCGGTCAAGGCCTTTGTCTCTTTTCCTGATAAGGTAGCTGCAGTCATTTGTTTGTCTTGACGAGTGAAAGTTGAGAATGGATTTCCGTTACCTGTTTTCTTGGGCTTAACACATTCACGTTTAAAATGCCCCTTATCTCCATAGTTAAAATAGGTAACTTTGGTTTTGTCGAAACCAAAGTTAGTGTCTTTTGTGGCTACCAAGTTCTGTCCAGTCTTTTTCACGAATTTTGTCGCTCTTCTGACAGCACTAGCCAAAGCCCACATAATATCCATTCTTTCTAGTTCATTTTCATCCACCTGCTCGTGGTCTTCATCTGCCAGATGGCAATTACCAATTTTCCTTGCAACTAGACCATCATAAGAATGAACAACCGCTACTAGAAGGTCCATATGCTCCTTTGAAACCTCCATAGTAATATTACTGAGATTCTCAGTCTTCAACTTTGTAGCATTTGCTTTAGGCACAATATATTGGGTACTAGATGACCTAGACGTTTCAGATCAAGGAGCGGCTGAACTAGACACAAACGTTGTTTGAAGAGGAGCTTGTTGATACATATATGTACCTAGATCCTGATCTAAATGTAATATGTCTTACACATATGTAATGATGTGATACTTAATGAAATGCTAATGGTTGATTGTGTTTATTATGTTTAATATTTCATTAATAAAGTGTTTAACGTATATTAACTTGACAGGTTTATAATTGTTTAATGTTATATCTATTTATATTATGTATTAATACACGCATATATGACCATGTTATATAGGCTTACAGTTGTTAGACGTGTTCTGAATCAT
>BJCM01201328.1:0-13728 GCA_018326385.1 Flaveria bidentis | reverse complement strand
ACTAATAATTAAGAATGACTGTTTAATTTATGAATAATAAAAATAAAAGTTATAAATAATTTTCTGAAAAAAATATATAAGTCCCAATAAGTTGTTCGGTTTTGCGTTGAAATGCGCATTTGTAATTGTTTAAGCATTTCACAAACATATAATCAACGAGAATTATATAAAAAGATATTTTTACTATGATCAAGTTTTGAGATTACAAGGATTGAAGAGAAGTAATATTACATTAAAAAATAAATGTAAAAATACGGAACGTTACAAAAATCATGTCTTCACCACAAATCTTGTCGCTATACGGTCAATGTATTGTCCTTTAATCGAATAATTGTTTAATAAGACGATAAATACTGAAATATATTTAAAATGCTAAAATTTATTTTAAAAAAACTTTCACAATATAAACAACTAATTCTACTATACCTTAAAATAGCAAGTGGTGTTTATTATTATTATTTTTCTTTTAAAACTTTTTGAATTTGATTATTTAGTATGTTGCATAGTAATTTGAACATGCATAGGTGTACAAACGAACCAAAAGAACACAAACATGGCATTGTTCGTGTTCATTCATTATGAAATAATTTCGTTCATTAACTGTTTACGAATATGTACTTACAGAATGAGATTTTTTGTTCGTCTTCGTTTATTAAAGAAATGAACATTTTCATAAATTATTCACGCACACTTACTAAATGCAAACGCACACAAACAAAACCAAACAAACATAAATGTTTATTCACGAACATGACGAACTCAAAAAAATTTATCAATACAAATGATCATATATATAAATTAGAATAAAATTTGTATTTTTATCATAAACATTAACACAAAATCCATCAAAGATAAATAAATACTTAACATAGATATTAATAAAAATACTTGATATAATTGTTACAAAAATACTAACATGAATGTTAAGAACATAAACGAACTCATTAATGAACATAAATGAATACAATATCGATCATTCACGAATGGAAATAAACGAACACAATATCAAACATTCACGAACATAAATGTACGAACGCGTCTTGTATTCATGTTCGTTCATTTAACTAAACGAATGAAATATTCTTGCTTTCTCTTATTAACTAAACAAACTTCCTGTCAAATGTGTGGTTTATAAATTGTTTGTTAAACATTCAGTTTATTTATAGCCATGCACATAGTCTTCTACCTTTTAACACATCGGTTTATTTTATAGATTTCGTACACTTAGCTCGCTGTTAGAAAACTGGTTTCTTAGGGAAACATCCACCGGAAGAAATTTCGTAGCAAACATATTTACGCCATTTTCGCACAAACTTAAATAAAGGAAACGACACAACAATTAAAACTTAAATTTGTTTAATAACAAATACTGATAAAACTTAAATATATTTACACACTAGGTTAGAACACATGTATTACATGGGTAAAATAGATAAAACATATCAAAATCATTAGTTTTATGAATATATTTTTTTCTAGATATCGATTGGTGAAATAAAAACATAATGAATATTTAAAAGTTATAACACATAACGAATTAAAAATTATTACTCTATATTTAATATGTATTAATAAAATGTTAAAATAACTACATTTATATTTTAGATGTTTAATAGTTTAATTTACTTATTTATAATAATGATCATTTAATATGAGAGAGACAAGAAACACAAATATATATATATATATATATATATATATTTGTTTTCACATATTTTAGTTAAAAAGTAAAGTTAAATTAATTATTTTTATAACTTTTGTATTTATTATGAGGGATATGCGGTAAAATGATTTTTTTGATATGATAGAATTATTACATGTATCATTTGATATGTTAAAATGATAACAAGTGTTCTAAGAAAACTTTCTTTTATTATAGGTTATAAAAGTTTGTGATGTATTTATTTTTTATGTTAGTACTTTAGTATCGCTTCAACCTTAAATAAAGGAAACAACACAACAACTAAAACTTAAAGATTGAATTGTTGTTTTTCTCCCAGTGATTTGGTTATATTTGACATTTTCATCCAAAATTTTTTTTTCTTATATTTGTCTCCCCAAGGTTTGAAATAGTTGTTATTTTCATCCAAAAACATGAATTTCGTGGTAAAAATTTTTATTAGAAACACGTAAACATAAATTAGGATTTCGTTTTTATATTAAAATTTTAAGTAAGTGCCTTTTTAACGATGAATATTTAACATTTTAAACAATGAGCTAATATTTTTGGATGAAAATGATAATGTTTCCCAAACCTTAAGGAGCCAAATAAAAAAAATATTTTTTAATGAAATTGACAAATGTTATCAAACCTTAAAGAGAAAAACGACAATTCACTCAAACTTAAATTTGTTTAAAAAGCGTCACGTGACACATCGACAAATAACTGATAAAGTTTTTAATATATATTTTCCGTAACATTATTCTCAAACCAAATCACAAATTTGTTGGGCCGTATTAATTATCCAAATTGTATTTTCTTTAGGTTAATTAGCGTCAATTATTATGTTACCTTATCCAATCTTGTAATTAAACTTCTTTGTCTTCTTTCATGATATTATTGTTGTGTTTACGTGATGCATATCTTCACTTGAGTTATATATATAACATGACATGAGCCAAATGAGCTCATACTTCAAATTAACAAGAAGATGGAGGGCATACAACACAAGACAATACATGCCAATGGGCTCAACATCCACATAGCTGAAAAAGGTGAAGGCCCATTAGTCCTTTTCATTCACGGATTCCCCGAGCTATGGTACTCCTGGCGCCACCAAATTCTGTATTTGACGGATCATGGTTACCGAGCCGTGGCACCAGACCTTCGTGGCTATGGTCAGACTACGGGTGCACCAATCAATGATCACACCAAGTTCACCGTCCCCCATTTGGTGGGCGACTTAATTGGGCTTCTTGACGCCATCACAAACGAAGGTGAAAAGGTTTTTGTTGTGGGTCATGACTGGGGGGCAGTCATTGCTTGGTACCTATGCATGTTTCGACCTGACAGAGTTAGAGCTTTGGTTAACCTTAGTGTCGCCTTTATCCCCTGGAACCCGAATGGAGATATGGTCGAGATGCTAAGACGTGAGTATGGAGATGATCACTACATGAGTAGATTTCAGGTATAAAATATTATTTTTGATGACATGATACGTTTAATCTTTAAATTAACTTTGGTTTTCTTGTGATTCGTTTGTGTAATTATGAGTGTAGAAACCAGGTGAAATTGAAGCTGAGTTTGCTCAAATGAGTTACGAGAGTTTTATGAAAAAGATCTTGACATTAAGAGATCCAGGGCTTCTCTTTTCCCCTAAAGGTAAAGGATTTCGACATTCTCCACCCGAGGCATCCGTGACCTTGCCATCATGGTTGTCGGACGAAGATATCAAGTACTTTACTAGCCAACACAAAAAGGCCGGAATCACCGGTGGAATCAACTATTATCGAGCTATTCATTTGTAAGTAACAAATTATATGAACTATATGTATGTGTATAGAGGCACCGTTAAATAGGTTAGACACACATTTCAAAATATTTTAGAGGTGTCGCTATAAATTATAATCAATTGTAAATGAACGTTTTCTTTTAGAAAAAAAGTCGCTTCTTTTTAATATTGGGTATCCTGTAGGCAAATTAAAAATAATGAAATTCTGATTTTATGTTCTACTTTTATTAAAAGATAATGAAGTTTATACAAGTTAGCTAGATTTAACTTAAAAGATACACAATTGTGCCCCTACGAAGCCTATTTTACTTTCTTGTTAATCAGTACGTTCTTATCATCTTCTCAATTCTAGAAAACTAAACTCGTAAGATCAATAGCTCAAAACTAGTTACTACACTTCTCGCTAAAAATATGAACTTTTTTATTTCATCTAATCTATACTATTATATAATACATATCATCTATATTATTATATAATACATATTAGAAAAATAAAATGGTAATTTTATTTAAAGTGTAAGACATATATACAACATTTTAAACATAGATTACAAGTGGTTTATGAAATAATTCTACTTTTGCCCCCATTTAATTAACTTCTTCTAATTATTGTATTATTTGATACATATTGCTAATACATTATTTATTAATGTGATATTATTTAATTCACTTTATTAAATTTTATTTTATTTATACTAATATAAATTGATATTTTTATTTAAATATTTAAAATAACTATAATACTAATATTATTCTAGGGGCATATTGTGAGTTTGATAATTATAATATTTATCTACGTCTTTTATAATAATAATGAAAGAATAATAAAATGATAATTTTACATATGAATTACCACATTCATATGAAAAGTTATGCTTAAATTTCAAGAAACTAATCATTTTATTTCATTTATATCCTTACAATAAAATATAACATATGATACTTATAATACAAATGCTAAAGCATATATACATGATCAAACAAAACGAGATTTACTTTCAATGCCCTTTATTTATTGTGATTGAGCAATAATCCATTTTTCTCTTTTCCTTGTTGGTTGTTAACAACTCAATAACAATCAATATGGTAATTTGTGATGACAATTTCTCTATTAACTTTCTTCGGTCTATGCAAATCACCACTGAAAGTTGTTTCCAATAATCATAAAACTTTAACCTACATTCATTAGATGGGACCCCCCGAATCTAGGTAATAAGTGATTTCCGACCACAAATATCACTCATATTTTCACTAATCTTGTTGGGATAATATAGTTGTCTTAAAAACTTTTGTAATATACGTAATTATTTCTTTTATTCAAATTTTTCAATAATTATATTTTGATTTTTTTAATTTACGTCATAATACACCGAGCCGATACAAAATAAAATCAAATTCCCCAAAAGATCGCGCAACAGCTGTACCGCCGCAACAGACAAGAATTTTCACTATTTATATATATAATTATACAAAAAAAACAAGATTCTTTTATAATAATCTTCATTCGTTCAGTTATATAATTGTTTTTGGTTATATGGTGATAGGAGTTGGGAACTAACTTCAGCATGGAAGGGTGCTAATGTTATGGTGCCAACAAAATTTATCATCGGAGACCTTGACTCTACGTATCATTGGCCAGGTGTGAGGGACTACATACACGGTGGCGGGTTTAAGAAGGATGTTCCATTATTGGAGGAAGTCGTGGTGATGGAAGGTGTAGCGCATTTCCTCAACCAAGACAAGCCCGATGAGATCAACAAACACATAATCGAGTTTATAAGAAAGTTCTAAATTCTGTTTTCAAATAAAGTGTTCTGTTTTGCTATCTTGCATTTGGTCAAAAATAAGAGACTTATGTTTCTTGACATTTCTAGTATGTTTTGTAGTTCTTTAATGGTTTATGAAGCTACTTGACTTTTTAGTTTTTTTTTATATTTGAAGTAAGAGAAAAATCCTTCAAATGAGTTTGTCCTTGACTTATACAATGTGGATGTTGTAGTTTACTAGTAATGAACTTCTTTATTACAAATGAAGTAAGATCAACATATGTTTATTATGTGATTCATTAAAAGCTCTCCCATGGGAATTCTCCGACCATTCGTCGTTTGTTCTATCGTGTAACATTGACTTTGGGCTGCCATCATTCAGATTAACCTGTAGTTGGCTAGGGGTCGTAACCGCATTTGTGGCAAGCGATCGAGGACATTATCGACGACTCAATGCCTATGGGTGATGGAGACAAACAAACATATTGAAATTTGGAAAATATTTTTGGAGATATCTAATTTGACATGTAGTGTATGCATCTAGCAAAACGATTATGATTCGAAAAAGTTTAAAGAATTTTTTTAAAAAAACAATAAGTCATTTAGTAATTGCAACCGGAAATGATAAAACCAAAAAAATTATTCTTAAGAGTCAGATATATACTTAGAGTTCTCACCACAAAACATTTACACATCTGATTGATTTAGATACATCTATTAATGAAGTGATTGAATATGTTAAAGGCAAGCACATGGACATCACTTATATTTGAAAACATTACATTTTTTTTTTCATTTACACTTGATGAACGCCTTTTAGTGATTACAAATACATTGTGTT
This sequence comes from Flaveria bidentis, assembly GCA_018326385.1. Taxonomy (NCBI): domain Eukaryota; kingdom Viridiplantae; phylum Streptophyta; class Magnoliopsida; order Asterales; family Asteraceae; genus Flaveria; species Flaveria bidentis. The sequence continues at coordinate 7,669 of BJCM01201328.1, read as the reverse complement.
TAGCTCTTTAAATGAAATATCAAGACATCTTAATTGCAATAGGAATAGTTAATTCTAGCTGTAATCACACAAGTTTAGAGTTGAATGTTTTGATTCACTTTTGGCAGAAGTACATCGTGAATAGTTTGTTTATTTGAAACGATCGGAAGAATTCACCTTTGATCTTAATTTTAAAACTTATGTGAAACAATTACGTTAGATCCAATATATGAATCCCTAATAAAATTCTAAATTCTTAACAAAAGGTACAAATTATGCCTCCATGACCAACTATAAATATTAATGTTTCATTGATCAATATTAATCGGGTTATGCTAATCCGCATACCATTATTGCTCAAAACTATTTCCAAAAGCTAACATGATTATAAATCTTTTTAAGAATATAAAAGGGGCAACATAATTTAAACATTAATTACAAAAAGCCATCAAAAAACTTTATTCCAATAATTAAAGCGCTATGTACAATGCACAATAATTTAGATATTGCAATCAAGTCCAATTCGAACGTCGTCAAAATTAGGCCCTAATTAAGTGAGTAACATATCCATTAAATATATAAACAACGCGTTAAACTATGTTGCCCTACAGAATAAAGGACAAAATACATTATAAAAATTATATACGCCGCCCAACTTGCTTTTGTAAATATGAAATAATATTAAACATAATGACACCTTTGTTGAAAATTACCCGCTTAAGGGGATATACATACCCTTGAACACTACTATAAATCTACAAGTGCATAGAGACCCTTGATCATCGAAAAAACATTACATCTTTCTCTACAAACTTACAAAGACTTGTAGTTCAAACTTGACATTTTAGAAAGCGAAACGAAACACAATGGAGGGGATTCGGCACAAGACACTTGTGATTGCAAATGGGATGAACATGCACATAGCCGAAAAGGGCGATGGTCCATTGGTCTTGCTCATTCATGGCTTTCCTGAGCTCTGGTATTCCTGGCGCCACCAGATTATGTATCTCGCTGATCATGGTTACCACGTTGTGACACCAGACCTTCGTGGGTATGGTGACACAACGGGTGCGCCAGTCAATGACCATACCAAGTTCAGTACCATACATCTAGTTTCTGACATGATTGGACTTATTGATGCCATAACAAATGATGGTGAAAAGGTGTTTGTTGTGGGTCATGACTGGGGTGCTATCGTTGCGTGGAATTTGTGCACGTTTAGGCCGGATAAAGTGAAAGCTTTGGTGAACTTGAGCGTGCCTTTTATTCGGTGGAATTCAGATGGAGATGTCGTGCAACTCATGACAAATACATACGGGGAGGATCATTACATGGTTCAATTTCAGGTATATTACATTACATTCGAGTTAACATGTAATATTCACTTGATCATTTTTTAAATCTCATATTTGTATTTAATTTATGCGCGTAGAAACCTGGAGAAATTGAAGCTGAAGTTGCCAATATGAGTATTAAAACGTTTTTGGAGAAGTTCTTAACATATAGAGGCATTGAACCATTGTATATATCTAAAGGCAAAGGGTTTCGACATTCACCTAACGATGTCCCTGTCACCTTGCCATCTTGGCTATCAGAAGCAGATGTCGAATACTTTTCTAGCCAGATCAGAAAAACCACGATCACCGGTGGAATCAACTATTATCGCGCTCTTCCTGTGTAAGTTTCACTAGCTAACTTGCCCATTGTATAAGAATCTTTAGATTCATTTTTTACTGACATTCTGATATAAATTTTGTTACAGGGACTGGGAGGTCAATGCGGCGTACAATGGTGTTAAAGTGCCGGTGCCATCGAAATTCGTCATTGGAGATCAAGATTGGTGCCTAGAAATGTTTAACAAGGACTACATACTTGGTGATGAGTTCAAAAAGGATGTTCCACTGTTGGAAGATGTTGTTGTGATACAAGGTGCGGCCCATTTCATCAATCAAGAGAAGCCTGATGAGATCAACAAGCACATAATTGAGTTTCTACAAAAGTTTTAATATCATTTATTTATTTTTATTTATTAAGCTTGTGTATCCCTTGCTAAATTCATGTATGTTAGTTTTTTTATGTTTTTTAAGAGCATGATATGGACTATAATGATATAAGCTTTGTGTGTTGTTTTGTTTTCCTGAGTTCTTCATCATGCATAATAACAATTCGCTTGAGATGTTACGTTTTACTGATAAAATACTTATATTTATAAGGAGTTTAGTGAGGATAATAGAAAAGAAAAAAAAAACCCAAATCATGTCTTCTAGATATGGTAAAAATTATTTCATAAACCTGAACATTTATCTTTCTAATACTGTCACACGGGCGAAGCAAGAGGAGGTAAGTCGTTCGAAAATATAATTAATTGAATATGTTGGTATTATGATATGATACAGTTTAAAAGCTGAACCAGTAAAAAAACTTGAACAAGATAACATAAAAGTAAATACAACTTAATCTGTATATATGTATATCAATGCATCTCTAGGCAGTTTGATAGTGTAAAAAGTCATAATAAAAGTCGTCACATTTTTGTGGAGATACGGGGGAAGAGGGCGGATGACCAATCAAGGTTGTAAAAGTGATAAAAGAATTGAGAATAAAAAACAAAACTCTAAACTCTCATACCATAAAAAGTAATAAAATCTTGTAAGATGTTACATATTATTAATTAATTTTATATACGACTACAATGAGGATACTTCATCTGCAATCATGGTTGAGATGATTTTTAGGGCATACGACTTTTGGGACGCGATTGGCCTAGTGACACGAGCAACGGTCGAGGAAATAAAGAATTATACAACAAAAGCAATAATATTTCAATAATCACTAACCGAGAATATTCTTCTACAGGTTGCAAAGTGCAACAATGCAAAGGACGCGTGGGAAGCCATTTGTGTGTGATACTTAGGAGCAGAGAGAGTACAAAAAGATCGTATACAAACTCTAAGAACCAAGCAAGAGATGTTAAAGATAAAATATAATGACGTAGACGATGACTTTTCTTGAAAACTAAGTGGTATAGAAGCAATATTCAAGAACACTGGATCAACTCTTGAAAACGCATTGCTTGTAAGGAAATTTTTAAATTCGATTCAAGTAAGGTGTTATAGTAGCAATGAGACGGAGATAATACCCAAATGAGTTTGAGATCATTATAAGTAATTAATTTATCATTTGAGTTTAGATAATTTTTTGTATGGTATGTTTTAGTATAGGTAAGAATTTGAGTCAAATAAAGTTGGTCTCATTTCCTAGTTCGAGTCTAACTAGAAGTCTACTATTTTGAAAAATATAGTCTTGACCCTGGTTTTCAGTTAACAAGATCCGATTCTTCTTGTTTGATTCAGTTATTTCTAATTCCCGATCAAAATAACATAGATTTTAAAAAGTACTAAAATGAATAAAAGATCGACAATATAAAATGCAAATAGTTATCAAAAGCTTTAACTATGTTTTCTATGAGTTACGGTCCATTAGCTCACCTTCTCGTCGTTTTGACTTTTGACTAGCTTTGAAATAAGTCTACATCTTGAAAGAAAATGGTAGGCCACCTTAATAGATTTCTTCTCCCCCGATGGACGTTAATTATATGTATGTTAAATGTTTGTTGTTGATTTTTTTTTACTTTTTTTTAATATCAACTAAGGTTTCAAGTCACGTTGACCATCTTATTAGGGGTCCTCAAAATTTTGTTCAACTTTGGTTTTCTTAAATAATAAAATCCCCCTTTCTCTAGCCGTTTTATATGAACCTTCTAAGTTCAGTTTTTTCAAATAAAATAAGATTTTTGTAAACAATCAATACAAAATGATTATATATTAAAAGGTATTTATACGTGTTATACCATTTTTTAATTCATTTTTGCGTCAACATTTTCAATTTACATAAACAACTCTGAATATTTACGTTTTATTTCACACAAGTTTAGTTATATCTCTACTTCATGCCTTATATTTATTTATTTGTTTTTTCGGCAAACTCACATTTTTTTGTTTATTTTTGTTTTTCTTTTATAGATTTTAAAATTTAAAGTTTCTATAAAATTTTAAATATACCACTAGCACGTGCTTGTTTTTATTTACATTTTGACATAAAATTCATTTAAAACGAAGTTGTATGTCATAATTTACTAGTCGTCGTCTCATAAGCTTATAAGGCGTAAAAAAATGGTTCAAAATTTTCTTTTTTTACGGTATTCTTTTCTTTTTTTTCCTCAAATTTTTAATGTATGATTCTTATAACATCTAAATTTATACATGCTTATTATTTGTTAACTATTTGATTCCATTATCACATGATTATTTTTATCAATGTTTCAACGTTCAATAATAATGATTTTCTTTATATATCAAGCTTTAAATATTATCAAAGGCCTCATAGCAGCGTGCAGTGATGGTTACATTTTTTTATATAATGTTTTGAAGGTTTCGTTTTTATTACCTTCAATGTGTGGGTTCACGACACTGTTTTCATGCTAGCTTTATTCATGATTTTGTGCCCCGTCGTAATACAGGGATCTTGATACTAGTTATATTATTAATACTAAAATAAATTAAATTAAATGCTAAGATAATGCTAACTTTGTCAGCAATGTTAATTTTCAGTTCGTTAATGTAAATTTTTTTGTCCAATAGTGAATATATATATATATATATAGTTCGTCCCTATTAAAAAAATTGATTTCGACCCCGCCCCCTACGGGAATGCTTAAGCTCCATGCCTCATTGGATATCTAACAACAAAATCTTAACTGATAAATAAAAATAAATCTGCACACTTATCAGCATTTTAGGGCATCTAATCATTGGTTTTCTCGCTTCTCTCTCATCTCAACTATAAATGCTATAATAGCAATTTATTAATTAATAATTATCCATAATTAAAATTTTAAATATGTTAACTTCAAATTTTCAAATGTGTAATACATGAGTTTATTCAATCTGTATAATATACAATATTTAAGACATAATTTTTTATATTATAAACCATATAATAGTAAATTTATTTAGTCCGTGTATTACACGGGGTTGTAACCTAGTAGGATTATATATTATGTGAAATTATGTGAAATGAGATTATATAATACATAAAATAACATGCTAAGATATCATAATAGATCTTATATGAAAATAACGAACTTGATGTTATTAATAAAGAGATATTACTATATACTTTAAAGGGAAAATGTCATAGAATAGTAACCAAGTTTCAAAAGTGTTCTAATTTAGTCACTCATGCATATTTTTCTCAAATTTGACCTTCAAACGATCAAATCGAGTCATTACCAAATTTTATTATGACAAGAAAGTAACGATGGAAAAGACATTGGAGTTAGAATATTCAATATATAAAATTATATTAAAAAATAAAAAACATGTTAATTATGAAAAAAATAAAAAAAATGCCTAAAATTTACGTCAATATTCTATATCAGCATCAAAAGATAGAAAAAATATTTTCTAACTGAATCCAAAAATATAGCATGCTAAAAAAAATATATTATGACTTTTAATTTGTATAAAATATAAAAATGAGTGATCTGATTGGAATACTTTTAAAACTTGAGTTACTTAATTGAAACACTTTTGAAAGTTGGTTACTATTTTACAAAGTTATCCTTACGTTAAAAGGCAAAGAGCAAAGCAACTAAGCTTTGCATGCAAGCATGCAATGCATAGGCTTTTTCCAACGTCTTTTCTTCTACCTCGTTGGACTTCATCATCTAGGGTTTTCGCTTCACAGCTGTATCTCAAACTTTATACTGCTTTTGGTGCTTCATCGTATGCTTCTTCTCCGTCAACAGCGACTTCTTATGGAATCAGTTGACATTGTCATTTTTGGAAGAACAACTCTAGGGTTTGTGGTGGTTGTTTCGCGTAGCGATAGCTTAATCAAGTCAATTTTGATTTTTGAGTTGTCTTCATTTGTAAAACTGATGTTTCGAATCATATGGGTTTAGGGTTTACTTCTATCTAATCTATGTATGCAAGAGTTTTACTTTAGGGTTTACTTCTCTTAAGTCTATGTATGGGTCCTATGTTTAAAGGATTGAATACTCAATTTCTTACAAGGTAAACGAAGAACCAAAAGGGTGATTTGGAAGCCCTGACTTAACAGTTCTTCTGTCTCATCATAGTCAAACAGAAATACATTGAAGCTTTTCAACACTTAAAATTCATACATACAAAATCAAATCAATTAGCAGGGTTGGTTTTCTGTTGTTCAAGTTAATAGCAATGTTCTCAAAACTGGATCGGACGTCGAATCGAACGTCGAACCAGACGCCTTACTGGTTTTGTGGTCGCACCAGTCGGACCGGTTGGATCGAACTTAATTATATTTATATATGTAATTAAATATAAGTAATTTATATATGAGTTATATATGTATTTTATAGTTATATATAACATTTAACTATATTTGTATATCCAACGTACTAATTTATGGTTCAACACCCTGTTTTTACCCATTAAAATAAAAAAACAAAAACCGGTCCGGTTTCCCAGTCCAACCACTGGTTCAGGACGAAACGGCCGGTTCGACCACCTAAAACCAATCATAGCGAACCGGACCGGCTAGGGGGTCGATCCCCGGTCGTACCGGCCGGTCCGATCCGATCACAAAAACATTGGTTAACAGTTTGTTGTTGTCTATGTTTAAGGATCTTAGATGTTTAATGTTATGCAGGTTTTATTGGTTTTGACTTTATAAGTTCTCTATTAAATAACTCTTCGTGTTTATAAATTCCTATATGTTGGTTAAACCTGGGGGTGTTGAGGACTGCTTACTAAAGATGCTTATATGTACAACAAGAAACAAGTAACAAACATACAAATTAGAGTTGGGTGGTGATTAGCATTTACAGGAAGACTTCCTAATTAAGGTGTTCCCCGAATGCTTTTATTCTATATGTTTCTTGACTTGGTTGTTGGTTAATGGTCTTAAGTATTACCATTCTTGAAAAGTAAGCAACTTTAAGCGATGACTTTCAAAGTATATATGTCATCGTTTAGAATTGTGTTTGACTTCTAAGGTCCGCAAAACTGATCTTAAATATATAAACATCGTAATGTGTGAGTTTACGTAAAAGTTTTCGTTTTCTTATAAAGCTTCGCGAACGTTAATTTTTCATGTTTTAATGTGGCACAACGCCCATGGTTTATTACTAGTTTGAATTATAAAAATACAAAAAACAGCTTTTAAAAATATGAGATAACAAATTACCATAATGACACCGTTGTTAAAACTTAGCCGCCTTTATTTTATAAAGATATTGCACAGAACCCATTAAAATCGAGTATTTTCACACCGTTTTACCAAATGGGTGTAGTCATAAAAAATATTTATCAATTTGATGTATTTTAGAAAATATTTATTATAATAGGTAGTTTTTTTATTCTCTTTTTTTTAATTGAAAAACATAAGATACGTAAACGCTTAACGAAAACCTAATGACTGGGTTTAAATGAGATAGCTCCTCCACACACAATCTTGTCTGTAAGATCTCTCAGGTGTGGAACTTGTGAAGATGAGCTCCCTCTCATAGACCCTTTGACTGAAGAGGATGAAGAAGTGACAATGAAGAATTCCTTTGAGAAGAGTGAAGAAGAGGATTCTAAGAAGGCTCATTGTCCTTCTGAGGAGAACAAGAAGACTGGGATGACCAAGTCTATGAGGAAGAACT